>OX103961.1:84016690-84239402 GCA_944470425.2 Schistosoma bovis | reverse complement strand
ATAGACGGAATGTAGACACAACTTCTACTCCTTAAGAGTTGTCAAAAGCTGGAACTCGCTGCCGGCCGAGCTAGTCCAAGCGACTTCTCAGGATTCCTTCAAGAGGCAACTTAACCTATTCTTAAGGACCAAGGACAGCATCGCACTATGATTTACTAATTTCTTTTCCTCTTTTATTGTTAACATACCTAGGTTCCTGCCTGGAGGATTTGGTGGTCCCCTGCTACTAGACACGGAAGCCTGTTAAGCGAAAGCTTCTTCTATTCCGTCCACAACCATTTGAACCATTTGAACCATTTGATATGACAACGGGAATAGGTTTAGCTTAACCAGTAGAGCGTGATGCGGAAGCATCGCTATTCTGAGAATCCAAACAAATTTGAGCCTAACGTACTTTTTTTTACGGGTCAAGACAACTCAGAGGACATGACAGACGAGTAGAAAAGACGAAATATCTATGGTATGTGATTTTTCCAGCTCTTGGAACCTGGTACTTGAATAAACGGTGTCTGCGGTAAATATAAATATTTCCGCGTGACCTACGTGAAGGTCATACCTTGGGATAATGCCAATCGTGTCTATCTCTCAATCGGTTTTATTCCGCAAACTTCAAAAGGAATATTGTAATAGCCGCGTAAACAATAACTCACGTTTTTTTTCATAGCACAAGAAGAATTTGAAGAATTATGCTTCAGTTATGGTCTCGAACTGGACGAAGTTGTATGCTGGAATTCTAATGTTTACTTGGTTTCAGGTAACGGAAAAAGAACTAGTTACTAGAGAAAAGGGAAAGGAAAAGTCTAGAGGGTGTAGTATCGAGCCGGTTTATAAGGTTGAAATACCTGCTAATCGTTATGATTTACTTTGTCCTGAGGGTTTATCTCGAGCTCTTATGATATTTGAATCAAAGTAGGGCAACTTTTATTGGCTTTATTTACATTAGGATTAAGCCTCCGGTTTTTATCACCAAGAAACCTCAAAATCTAATTCAGTTGCATGTTTTGCCGTCGGTAAGTCAATCGCAAGATGATCTCATCAAAACAGACCCAAAGTGTTAGACCTTTTGTCGTTGCTGGTGTATTAAGAAACATCGTGCTGGATGAGTCTAGGCTCAATAGTTTCATCGATTTACAAGAGAAGCTCCATCAAAATTTGTGCAGGTAATATCTCGTACTATACTTCTGCCGTTAGTTTTATAATACTTAAATTGAATTTAAAAACGACGAAGGATTGAAATCTCCTTATTATCCTACCTATACAGTTCCCTCCGTTGACTTGTCTTTTCCTTAAATGTATCGGCAGATTGGGTTGTGACCACTTGTTAGTCAGCGATTCAAAGATCGTGATAAAATCATCGTTTACAAGGTGATCAGGTTTAGTCTAGCTAGTCTCTCACCAAACGGCAGCTTTACGTTTCCAATAGCAAATCTTCGTCTTTTCTTATACAGGGCCTGACTGCTTGTATGTAGTCAATAAATTTAAATCAAACGAGCATTGTATAGAAATCCAAAAAAGATCTTAGCATCCACATGGTTAGAAGTCTTATTTATTGACCAGAATGTCCTAAAACTTTTAGCAGCGATTGCGTGAAAGTGCAAAATCCGCCACATTTATACATCGATTTCAATTGATAGATTGACTTAAGTTGTTTCATTCTGTTTTGTTTTTAAACTATATACAACATTTTCTAATTCATGTAGCAGCTTCCATCGACTCGTGGTTCGAATAGACTTTGTTTTTCTATGATCAGCAAGTTCAGTTAAAGTTTTTGTCTGTAACAACTTTGGATTCTGTGTCCTTCGACAGAACCAACACAATCAACTAGAAATTGTCTCTCATGAAACTTTACTTCTTTATTAATTGGTTGGGTTTCATTTGTTAGTTTTGCTTTTTGACCTCAGTTATTTACTTTTATCATCTTGTCAAGATACTTTATTCAGTTTTATCATCATCACCGTTTAACTAATAAGCAAAGGACGACGATTATTGTTGCGTTTAACAAGTAAAGTTACTATATATTACTGTATTTGCGTGGTGGTTTAATTTACCATTTTTAATACTGTTAATAAATTTGTAATTTATGGAATCTTCAAAAGTAATCATTTAATTACCTCGAAACTTTTAATTTCATATTTAGAAAGTCAAATAGAGGTAACAGTAACTTTGGTTGTAAGTAATACCTTTTCTCTATTGTTCGTTACAATCATAATCTGTGTCCTGACTTGAATTTATGAACATTTAATACACTTTTAGAAAACGATCTTTAGTGGCCATTGGAGCGCATGATTTGGACACTTTAAATCCACCTTTCTTCTATGATGCTAAATGTCCTAAAGATATTCGCTTTAAAGCGTTGAACAAAACTGAAGAGCATAGTGCTGAAGAACTAATGCAAATATTTTCTGTGAGTCTTTGCTGGGTATAAATCGCTTTTCTTTGTTAAACATCCATTACGTATAGTAATATTTACATTTAAAGATGTTTTTGAGATATTGGTAGTTTAGCATTCCGGCTTCCAATCCTTGAATTATGCATGCAATACTTTTTTATTTATTGAGTTTCAGATTTCAGTAGAGCGAAAGTCCCGATCCTGATATTTTAGAAACCGAATGGAGCAAAGAAATGTTTTTCAGTTTTTAGTCTTAGATTAATGTTTATGGACTTGTGCCATGTTTTGGTCTGGCCGCCCCTAGCTTTCTTACAACCTCCTACACCAGAAAACATCGCATGTCGAGGTAGTCGGTAGTTGGGCATACGTAACACGTGTCCTAGCCATCTCAAATGGTCAAGTTTGATTACTTCATCAATTGATTTGCCATCCTTACCTAGTACCCGTTTCCTAACTACTGCGTTACTTACTCGATAGTCCCAGTACATACGAGCAATGTTTCGAAGACATTTATGATCAAATACTAGTAACTTACGAATATCCTCTGCTCTTACCGACTATGTTTTACTGCCATAAAGTAGGACGGAACGAAGTGCTGCGCAGTAAACACGTCCTACTACTACTAGCAAGTATCATATAGAAGTTATGTATCAAAAACATGAACATAGAACGGTCAATTGAAAAATATAATGAGATATGGAATAGATAGTTGATTAACATATTAAACACTTACGTCTGTTATCTCTCGTGGAGGAGCACAAGCCGACCACCAGCATTCTTCATCGAACTCTGTCCTGGTCAACCCTTCTCAGTTGCTTCCAGGTGCTGTTCATGCTTTTGATGTCTACTTCCAATTCCCGACGCAATGTGTCCTTTAGTTTTCCTCTTTTCCGCCAATGTTGTGTTTATCTAGATCTTAGTGTCGATCGATTTTTTTCGGTCAGGTTGCACATGATGTAGTGTCTCTTTGGTCTGGTCAGTAATCCCAATGTTCGATAATGCATTTTCGGATTTAGTGTCTCCATCTTAGAACACTGACTCTGACTAATTAGTCATGTTTTATGGATGTCATCTCAGTAGCTTCCTCATCTCTCACCATTTACCAGCTCTGGAATAGGGTGGAAGAAGCTTAGAAATGGCTAGTCCATAACATATTGCCGTGGTGCAGTTATTGGCACAAAACATTAGACATAGGTCAGAATAGGATACTATTGCGATCCCTTACTTTTTTACCACAACCTTCAATAAGGTGAATTGAACCCCTTCAACCTTAGGGAGTTCTAACTCAGGTTAAACGTTTTATTTATACAGCACATCAGTTAGTCTCATGAACACATAATCCAATTTTAGTGTTGTGAACTGCCTAGTTTTTTTAAATTTTTATTTTAGAGTGATTCACATTTAAAACAATATCTCTCATTAATTCAAGATAAACCTAAATATCCAATTATTTTCGACAGTTCCAATACTGTTCTATCAATGCCTCCAATAATAAACGGTGAGCTGTATTTATGTTTAAATAACATTTCTCAAAAAATGTATATCAGTGTTTTGGATTTTCAACCACTGGGTCTCGCGTTGGAATTCCTCCACGCGTATATCGGTTTACGCAGCTGAGTAGTATCATTGTAGTGAACAGAACACGAATAGGGACAATCGAATTACATTTAGCACAAAATTACAGAGTTGCTTGGTAAAATAGAAAAATCATACTATAATACTTAATTTGCAAAATGTTCAATAATTGTCTCGAACTTCGTTTCCCTTGCATTTCCTTACTAATTGCTTTCTATTCCCGCTCTTCCTTTCCTGATCTTCCCCATCTTCTGCTGCCAGACATTACATTCCTGACTTGCAACATATACTGCTTAGATTAACATAAGTAGCACGCATCACATCATTAGCCCTATTAACTATAGTGTAGTTTATAGCCAACTAGTTGATAAATGAGTCAGTTTAAAAATGATAACTGAAAGCATTCAGTCATAATTTATAAAAAGCGATAACAACGATATAAAATATATGTTCAGGGTTTAGAAAAAGTTAATACCTTTTTAATCACTACAAGTTATGTTGCCTAACGTTTTAGTAGGCAGTTTGTTACCTTACTGTTAATGATGGTATTATTTCTGACCAGTAGGAGATCCATTTTAATCTTTTGTTCTTACTTACTCTGATTACTATTGTTCATATTTGTAGGCAATATCCTCTCTGTCTTTCGTATCTATCAGCCATATTAGTTGGTTGATAGTTCACGAAATCAGTTAATAGTCGTTTAAATATCTTAACGGTTACGTATGGCAACTGTTGTTGTATGACAACTGAGTTTGTTGTTTTCATGACTGTCAATTTCTGTCTTGTGGATTATATTTTAAAACATTTTTCATCGTTTGAAAGCTTTAAAGAAACATTGACCATTTTATCACAATATAACACGAATTATTGTGTAACATATGTAATTATAATCACCGTAGTGATATGTTTAATGGGCAGAATATTTTGCTTAAATTTCTGTTATTTGTGCTTCATTTAAATAACTATGTCCCATTTTTTTGATTGTTTCAAATATGACCCATATTGTGCTTTTATTGACATTATTATTATTATTAATTATTCAGGTGAACATTCTCGTATTTCTACTAAAACACGAAACGTTTTTATTGAAGCAACTGGAACTGATTTACACAAAGCTATTGTTGTTCTCGATACACTTATCACAATGTTCTCAGAGTATTGTGAGGAACCATTTACGTAAGCTCTCTATTTTTCTCTTTAAAAGCGCAATTATTTTGTTGTTGTTATTTTAATTGTCTAATGTCTCTATTAATTGATGGGTTGTCAGATGATAGTGATGATTTATAGTTGTTATAATTGGTAAGTTTGTGTCCCTATCAATGTATAACGTAATGATACCGCCAATGAGAGAACAGTAATTTGTCAACCAGGCTAATGATGCATGAAACGCGTACGAGCAGTCTAGAGTCTTTATCGGTCCTTCTTTCTGCCTGACTTTTCCAGTTGAGTTCAGAACGCCAATAACAGCTTCCACTGTATGAATCATATATTTCAAACAAGATTGGCTTATATACATGTCAACGAGACCACATCATACCGTAAATAGAAAATACACATTTGTACAAGATTTAGCCTAAAAGTGTCTGTGAATGTGGGAGATCGTACTTGATAGACTGGGTATAACTCGAGAATCGTAAATCGTATAATAATAGTTCATAGATCAAAATGAAGCTCATAATAAGTGGAACATGAATATGCAGATAGTTTAGACATTTGACAACTACACAATAAGAATATATGTACAGTATTAGTCCAGAAATAGATTCCAACAGTTACTGCTATTCATTATTTTCATCACGATATAACAGCAACTCAAGTGGGAAGAGTCTAGATGAATTTGTAATCCATTGTATTCTATTTAATAAACTGAATATGAATTAATAATAGTCAGTATTATAAACATGGATATCAATACTTTACTTGAACTAGTTCTACATATTCATGAATATTTGTAATGTATCTTTTAACTCATTAATTATTATATTTTCTACAATTAAAAAAATATCAGTCAGTTAACGATAAATAACCTGGTTTTGTAACATAAATGTCTCACTTATGCATCTGATGTGTTTTATAACTTGTGATATGTAAGAATTCTAACATTCTGCTGATCATGATAAAGTTGATGGATTGATTGTTATTGAGGTTAAAGAACTCATGAATTCCATTCTTCAACAGTTTTAAAGGACCACTACTGAATTATCTACTTCTATGAATTCTGTGTTCATCTTCTTGTGCTAATGAGTTGTGGTAACTTTAACCGATACACATATGTGTCTGGTCCTACGTTGTAGCTGATTGACTGACTCACTGAAATCGTCTCAGTCGTTGTTCAGTTCTTCTGGGTTTCCAGAAAATGAAATAAACCTCAAAATGTTTGGATATTTAGTTGGGTTTATTTTGTTTTCACATTAAATTTTTATCTCTTTCCATTAATAGATGACATATTTTATCAATAACAGTCCCCACTTTTCGTATGAAATCTAGTGATAATCTCGATATTATTAGACTGATGTATTCTGAATGGCATTCAAGTGTCTCCTAGTACTCTTATGATTAATATCGCACTTAACATGACAATGCTTCCTCAATTTAACAAGTAATTTAGTGCCCCCAAATGCCCTAGTACGACCGAGTGTAGGAGAGTCAGCTCTCTGTCTCTCTCGAAATGCTCTCATATGGCCACATGCATACAACTACTGCCAGGAATGTCCTACTCACTGCCTTCTAATGGCATTACTGTTGTTCAAAAAATTGAGAGGACGAAAGGCGATTATCCGGCGCTTTAACCGGGTCGCTGGACACGGAGAGTCCACCTAGATGAGTTAGAAAACCCTGATTCCAAAGCAATGGTGCACATGGGCTCCAGTATCCTGAAGGAACAAGTTGCGTATGAACCAATCGTTGGTAATCGGCTACCATCGAATCGCATCTCCTAACGTTGTTGCACTTCCTTGTGGATCAGACTTTTATGTTGAAGGCTTCGGGTGTAGCCCTCTTAAGAAAACCATCTGGTTCGCTTTGGGCACTCGAGCAGTATCCCAGCCCTCACACAAATCGAATGATTTATGTGGTACATCCATTTTGTGCCTCCTTGTAACAATATTTACGTGCTTAAATAAATAAATAAAATAAAATTTAGTCAGAGTATCCTTTTAAAATAAATCTACACATCAACAGACATTCTTCAGTACAAACATTTATCGAATAATTTTGTTTTTTTTGTAGCGCTGAATCTGTCGAAGTTATTCAACATGATGGCAGTCGTTTTTTATATCCAGTGAGTATTCTATCGTAGCTTTAGGTAAACTATTTTATTTTAAATAACTGTGAAATACTTCGTTTCCCCGGAAATCCGACTGCAGTTAGGTAAAGACAAGGTTGTTTTAATGTTACCATTTCAAAATATTTAAGTCCATTGAGTAAAATTTAAATTTCAATAGTTGAGATCATGAGTCAATGGAAGCTAGACGATCACCATGGAAAATGTGAAAGCATTGGACGGCCGTTTCTTTCTATTGTGCGACTCCTCAGTAGTGCGCATCCACGACCTCGCCTCACGAAATCCGAACCCAGGACCTAACCTCTAGATCGCTGAGCCGGTTGGCATCCAACGGTGTTAATGTTTAACTTCAAATAATCCACGAAATTGAGCGACACATCCACCATTGTCATCAGCGAATTACTATCTCACAACTGACCCAGTCGAACTTCACTAGTCACTGCTTCTCACTAGAACTCCAGGATATACATCTGCAAGCCAGTCACTAGTGAGCATATGTTGACTAGTACCTGAAGGGATCCTGGTTTCGAATGCCGCAAGGCGAAGTCGTAGATACGCACTGCTGAGGAGTTCCACAATAGGACGAGGTGACCGTTCAGTGCTTCCACGTTTTCCATGGTGTTCTAGTTTCAATCGACTCATGATCTCAACGATTGAAATTACTACAATCTCCACAAAACCCCCTTTCTAATACTAAAATTTAAATATTGGTCTTTGAAACTAATATTTTTATCTGGTGATTGTCAATGACCCCCTCATTCTTCTATAAATATCTACACATTTCATACTATGGTCATTATCAGCTTAAAGTATAAGTAAACTTTCTTAGTGTTTTTTTTCTTTTTTCCTCCCCAATTGCTTCAGAATAAAGTACAGTATAATTGACCATAGTGTGAAGCTTATATTCTTGATTATTGACACAACTATTAACTAAATGAATTGATTGTTTGATCTTATGAAAACAATAGGCTTGTATATAAAATATTTAAAAATACAGAAAACAGAATCAATTCATAAACATTTGGGGGTTAGTCAGTTGCTAAGTTACTTATTATCTAGTGAATTAAGCTTTGTCTATTATTAGACTTCATTCTATCCCATTACATCATCATGGATCACTTGATTTTCAATGTCATATTATCTCTTCAAAATACTATACTGTTATTATTATTATTATATTTAGTTCATTTTCATTTTAGCGTCTAGATTATCGTGATGAAGTTGTCAGTATTGATTATATCAATCGTCAATTAGGTACTAATATTTCTGAAACAGAAGTGATCAATTTATTAAATCGTATGGGTTTCACTTGTACAACTGTATCGTCGAATCAATGTAAAGATTCAACAGGTAATGTTTTATTGAAATAATCGATTGTATAGATTTATCTGATAGGATAGTACTGTTGCCTTAATGTGATAAAAAAAGGTTTTCGACTTAAGATTTTGATTCATGCTATTGTATGATGTGAATAATCCTATGGTTGATTAAACCAGTCATCATTGATCCAATGATTGGATTTTTTTTACTCTAACGACTCTATTGAATTATATTACCTGGATTCCTTAATCTCTGACGTTCTATCCAACTAGATTGGTCTGTTGGAGATATGTAAGACCAAGAGCTCTAAAAAAAATACAATCTATGACAGTGAAATCGTGCTGTAGTGTTTGTGGTGTTGTTATTCATTCGGCCCCATCTATTCAGTATAGAGAAACAATGTGACCAACCTTTTACGTATCTGGAAATTCCCTAACGACTTTTCGTATTTGTGTAAATATATCCCTATCGACGTCCCCCCTCCCGCCAACGATCGAAGTAATCAAGATGGTCATCAGACAAATCAAGATCAGGCAAGCAGAAGGACCTGACAATATACTAGCTGAAACACTGAAGCCAGATATAGACATTACTGCAAACATGCTTCACGTTCTAATCAGGAATACTTGGAAGGAGCAACAAGTATCATTGATACACTGGAAAGAAGGATAACTCATCAATATACCAGATAAAGGATATCTGAGCAAATGTGAGAACTATGGAGGCATCACATTACTGTCAGTGCTAGGAAAGGTTTCCAACACAGTGTTGCTGAACCGTATGAAAGATTGAAAATACGTTTTGAACATCAAATCAACAGTACCAGTATTTGAGTTCCTATCAAAATAAATTCTTACACTAATCGTTACTTATGGACGAGTACTTAAGTCAGAGAGAACTCCGGGAGTACAATCGAAGGTTTCGAATTTCGTAATCGAAATCGGAAGCTGAATAATTGACAAGGAATTTACTATGTAGCACAAATACTATTAGTATTCAGTTACAAAACATTTAAACAATATCCGACGAAATGTTACCGATTACAGTATACAAAAACAGTTGAATTTAGTGTAGAAGATATTTGACCAGATGTAGGTGATTGTGTTTTCCCGTTGTAGATGTTAAGGATAGAAGTGTGATATCTATATATCCAGCTAACACGATTTGGGAGTAGACGCTTCATAATTGAAATGTACTCAGAACATTCCACCATCCTGACGGCATTCTGAAGATTAACTATAAGCTTTAAAACGTCACAGGCCTCAACTTTATCAGATGATGACCAACTGTGAGTGAGCAGACAGTTTTCGTTTTCTTAACTGTCTGTAGAGTTTTTCCTGTTTCTTCTGACCCATCACCATTTTCCTACTCTTTATCCTTCCAAATAATGTCAATTGAAAACCTTAGCTGTAATATGAGATCAATGTTCACAGAAGTGGATGGTTCCTAGATCATATTGATAGGTGAATTGTACCTTCTGTCATGGTTTATATAAAGTTTACTATATGAATATGTTACAGTGGACATTTCTATCTAGAAATTAGTTGATTGTTACAAATGTAATTGTAATAGTTATTATTGTTGATCACCAAAGTAGGTGATGAGTTTCGATGTTTGGGTGTCTACTCGAGTTGACGTGACCAACCATGTTTGGATTAGCCTTTCGTCGCATTCAGATACTGTGGCTACTTTGATGACAGTGTTAAACGAACTTAATGATATTACAGGAACGTATTAGTAAGAATAGGTATAAGAAACAGAGCACAACCACTGTCCTATGAGCCAGTCCATGGTATGCAATGAACTGATGCGTGTTGGCTATGCTAGACCTTGAAGAGGATCTGTAAAATGTTCAACATTCAATCACCCGATTGTTGAATGATTTGACAAGAGTCCAACAACATTTAACTGTCTCCACACTACTACTATTATTTTTGATAGTAGTAGTAGTAGTCAAGTCTTTATAATTTGTATAATCTACACTATTTACTTGTGCTTGTACAACTTTGAAAATCCTGAAACTAAATGATCAAGTTGTAATTAAGAGAACTAATGAACACTGGATGCCAAAATGTATCAGTATAGTGTGATGTGATGAGTGAATTGTTTTGATAGAAATCTGATCGGTTTTTGATAAATTTAAACAAACATAAAAACAAGCTGATTTGTAGATGGAAGGTGTAAATTGATTCTGCAAATTTTGTTCTTGTTTTGAGTCGTTTTAAAAAGGAGATAAACAAGTTGTTTTTCCATTTTGAAAATCAAAAGAAACGTCACATCAAACTGATGAAATGAAAGAAGAAAACAGAACAAGAGCCAGTATGTGTGGGTGTGTGTGTTTGTTTTAAAGAAAACAAAGCAAACAACCAAAAAGCTGCTTGTTACTAAGTAAGCAAAACTATCAAGTGGATGTTACGTAATGAAAGTAAAAAGAGACTGGATATCACATTGTATTGTTGAGGAAACTGGTAAAACATGATATTCACTCTACTGAATAACATTAGAATGATGTGGAATTTTTCACGTTAATGGTTAGTAGCAGCAGCAGCAGCATCGTTGATGAACAAGGAGGATCGGATACAGATGTAAAGTCGAGGATTGGCAGAGAAAGGCCACATTTCTACAATTGAAGAACATATAATATAGAACTCAAAAGAATCATTTAAAATCCAATACCAAAGTGAGAATGTTCAATAGGAACATCAAGACAGTTGTATTGTAGGGTGCTGAAACGTGGAAAACTACTGCAACCATCATCAAGAAGATACAAGTAATTATAAACATTTGTGTACGTAAGATACTGAATGTCCGTTGGTTGAATGCCATCAGAACCAGCCTTTTGTGGGAGAGACCAAACCAGCTTGAAGTTGAAGAGGAAATCAGGGAAAGATGTTGAGAGTGGATAGGACATACATTACGTAAATCACCAAACATCATCATAAGGCAAGCTCCACCTTGGAATCCCGAAGGGAAGCGGAAAAGAGGGACACCAAAGAACAGACTACGTCTTTAATTGGAAGCCAGTATGAAAAGGATGAATAGCAACTGAAAACGTCTACCCAGTACAGAGTTGGGTGGAGAATACTGATAATGCATTTCTGAATCTCACTAGTATAAAGCGCTTTCTCAACATTATGAATATTCTTTTAGTAAAACTGGATTGTGAGTAGTTCTGGAATTTGGGACTTGCGTTTTGTCCTTTTTGAGATCTGTCATCTGGATTTATTTTCACCCAAGTGTTGATATTCACATTAAGACTCAAAATCAACAGTTTTCATCCCAAACGCAATAAATTATCTACTGAGCTGTGAAGTCCATTTAACAACTAATATGATCAACGGGTAATTAGACATCAGTAAGGATTTGTAATTTTCTGTTTTTGGTATTCAAAACTGCAATTGTTCAATCTCTATTCTCATGTGTATTCTCTGGACTCTGTAGCTCAGTGGACAACACTCCGGGTTCAAGTCACAGTTCGTATGTCAACGCTAGAATGCAGAAACATCCAGCTAGCGAGTCTCAAAAGGGATAAAACGTACATTCTAGTTCCCATTGGCTTGTCAAGTACCAACTATGCTAAAACTTGAGACAAAGTTTATACCAAGGTAATTCCCTCAGGATACACATATGATAACAGAGACTGATCAATTACAGCCCAGAGTTTCAACAATATGGTATTGCAAACCTTTAAAATAAAAGTGTCACAGATAATTCTTGTTAGTCACTTCTCCCTACGTCAATTCCAAACATCTGGGATTCCCTTTTTTCCAAAAAAAAAGATTCATATGAATCAATATTTCTAATCTGCTTTCTCTTTTCATTTCGTTTTAGGTCAAAATGCAACTGGTCTAATCTCTGTAAGAATACCACCTACAAGGCATGATATTTTACATGCATGTGATATAGCTGAAGATGTTGGGATTGCATTCGGTTATGATAATATACCTGAATGTTTACCACAAACCTATTGTGTAGCTGGTAATCAACCAATCAGTCGGTTGACAGATCTTATTCGTGCTGAAATAGCTCAAATGGGATTTACTGAAGCATTAAGTTTCTCATTAGTAAGTTGGTATTTCTTCAACCAACAATGAAATTTGTACAATTTATTCAGAATAAAATCAGTGGGTTAGTTTCATAAAATGAAAATACTAATAACTAAGGCTTGACATTATAAATAATGTTTATTAATCTTTTGAATACTGGATCATGAAGACGTCAACGTCTGAAGGGAAGCACGGGATACAATGGACATCTAAGATGCAGTTGGATGATCTAGACTTCGCAGAAGATCTGGCCCTTCTATCCCAAACGCAACAACAGATGCAGGAGAAGACGAACAGTGTAGCAGCAGCCTCAGCAGCAATAGGTCTCAATATTCACAAAGGGAAAAGCAGGATTCTCCGATACAACACAGAATGCACCAATCCAATCACAATTGACGGAGAAGATTTGGAAGATGTAAAAACCTTTACATATTTGGGCAGCATCATTGATGACTATGGTGGGTCTGATGCAGATGTGAAGGCGCGGATCGGCAAAGCAAGAGCAGCATATTTACAACTGAAGAACATCTGGAACTCAAAGCAACTGTCAACCAACACCAAGGTCAGGATTTTCAATACAAATGTCAAGACAGTTCTACTGTATGGGGCAGAAACCTGGAGAACTACAAAAGCCATCATCCAGAAAATACAGGTGTTTATTAACAATTGTCTACGCAAAATACTTCAGATCCATTGGCCGGACACTATTAGCAACATTCTATTATGGGAGAGAACAAACCAGATCCCAGCGGAGGAAGAAATCAGGAAGAAGCCCTGGAAGTGGATAGAACGCACATTGAGAAAAGCACCCAACTGCGTCACAAGACAAGCCTTCACAGGTCAAAGGAAAAGAGGAAGACCAAAGAACACATTACGCCGAGAAATGGAGATAGATATGAGAAAAATGAACAAGAATTGGATGGAACTAGAAAAGAAGGCCCAGGACAGAGTGGGTTGGAGAATGCTGGTCAGCGGCCTATTCTCCACTGGGAGTAACAGGCGTAAGTAAGTAAGTAATCTTTTAAATGCCAACTAAACAGAAGTTGTTTAGTGAAAAGAGTTTATGAAACTCATATAGATGCTTCTAGTGATGTGTTCCATTCTATGAGGTAGATGACTTTCATTGTTAAATTCTCATTGCTATTTCGATCAACTTCATTAATGTCTGCTTAGAATAAATAACCAGTGAGGATTATAAATTTATTTCATAAGTCCCATATCAGTCTATTTCGATAGATTTGTTATCCTCATAAATTAGTATATTTGCTTGTGTTGGGATTCTCGTTGGCTATTTTGTTATGTTGACATTTCTTGATCATACAATTCGTTGAAGTTTTCTGTATAGACTGACAAATGGAATGTATATTACCATTTCTACTGACAAGTGGGAAGTAGAAGCCTTCACTCTATACTTTCAGAAACGTTCCAGTGTCCTAAGAGTAACCATGCACTAATCATGTCTATAGACTGATATATGTTGTTATGACCTTGAAGTTGAGGGTTCAAAACTTTTCTCCACCCCGTCGCCAATTGTTATGACCTTGAATGTCTGACTTTTCTATCACACGATTTATCTACCAATCCGAATACGACTTATACGAATCTTCACACTAGGCCAACCAATGACGTTCAACCGGTGTGGGCAGTTTAGCGTCCTTATTGGTCCTATGTCCTACGAGCCCTTCCACTTGAGTCCAGAACAAAAATACCAGCTTCCGAATCAGAGCAAATCGTTTATTTCAGGCATACTTGGTTTATATATCAATCATACAGACCGCAACGTACCATAAAATAGGAAATAATATTTGTACACAAATAAGCCCAAAAAGTGGCTGTGAATGTGGGAGGCAGTAGTTAATAAACTGAACATAACTTAAGAACCGTAAATCGTACAATAATAAATTATAGGCCAAAATAAAGCTTGTCATAAGAGGGATACAAATATACATAATGCAATTGTTGAATAGTTATACAACAAGAATATTTATAGGATATTAGTCCATGAATAGTCCTCGGAAGTTACCTGTAATTTAATCTCCACTCGGATATAACATATGTATTATGTAACTCTTGTTAATAATGTATTAATTATATCATTTCATCTTGGAATAAGTAAATTTCGTTAACAAAGTAAAATTCCACAAATGTTATTGTAATTAAATCGTATACTTATTACATATTGCACTGATGTCTAATCTTATTGTCTTGTTGTTGTAGACCTTGTGCCCTATTAATATATAATGTAATGATAACGTCAATTAGAGAACAGTGATTTATCGACTGGATCATTAACGCATAAAACCCGTACGAGCAGTCTAGAGTCTTTATCGGTCCTTCTTCCTGCTGAGACCTGCTTGTTAAGTCTAGAACACCAATCTCAACCTCTGCAATGTGAATCATGTATTTCAAACATACTGAGTTTATATACTAACCAAACAGACTACATCTTACTTTAAAATGGAAATAAAAAGTTGTACAGGATCTAGCCGAAAATGGTTGCGAATGTGGGAGACTGTCATTGATAGACTGAGCATAACTCAAGAATGGTAAATCGTATAATAATAGCTTATAGGTCAAGGTAAAGCTTGTACTAAGAGGAGCTACTGAATAGTTATACATTAGGAATATATATATGATATTTGTCCATGAATAGTTCTCAAACGTTACCACTGATAAGAGTTGAAGATACTCATAAGCTACTAGTATTTGACCACAGATGCCTTAGAAATACTGCTGGGATCACCGGGTAAGTAATAGTGAGGTTAGACGCAGGGTATTATGAAATGATGCTAAATCAGTTGATGAGGTTATGAATCTTCATCGACTGAGATGGTTGGGCCACGTATTTCGTATGCCTGAACACCGATTACCACAACACGCAATGCTGACTAGTGTTGGAATGGTTGGAAGAAAGTTAGGGGCGGCCAAACCAAAACGTGGCATCAGTGCTTGAAGTCCCTAACTTCTGATCTGAGCCATGTTAGTGCAGACTACTTGATTGGGGTTCGCATGACTGTCATAACCAATGGTTGGAGACTCTTGGTAACATGATTCAGAATTGATCACAATGGCGTCGGTGTATGCACTCTCTGTCTTCCCTTAAACTAAGAGATTAGAATCGCTACATATCTTTCTATGAACTAATTCTTTTTCCCTGTAATATATCCTTATATGCAATCTTTCTTTTATATATCACCATCATCATTGAATTAACTACTTCTATGAATCCAGTGTTCATCTTGTTGTGTTAATGAGGTATGGCAACTTGGACCGATGCATATATGTACCTGGTTCTACGTTGTGACTGACTGACGAGAGTGATTAGGACATTTGTTACTTGTCCCCATCTACTACTTATCCTGACTTAAATAGAATTACATTAAAAAAGTGGTGATGGCTAGACTAAATGCATATCGTGACCATCAGACTGAGTTATATTTTGAGATTAGGGCTTCTGAAACAGATATGCACCACACAAGTCGCTTGATTTGTATGTAGGCTGTGATGCTGTCCGGGTGCCAAAACCGAAGCAGGTGGTCTTCTTAGGGGGTCACATCTGGAGCCTTCGACCCAAAGGTCTAATCCACAAGGCAGTGTAGCAACGTCAAGAGATCCAGTCCCATGGTAGTCGGTGATCAACAATAAGTTCATAAGCCATTTGCCCCTTCAGGATCCTATAGTCCATGTGGAGCATTGGTTTGGAATCAGGGTTTTCCAACTCACCTAGGTGGACTCTCCATGTCCACCATCACAGTTGATGCGCCGGACATTCACTTTTCGTCCTCTGAATTTCTTAAACAACAGTAATGCTGCGATAAGGCATTGAATAGGACATCCCTGGCAGTAGTTGTATGCACATGGCCATGTGAGAGCATTAGAAGAAGGAGAGCTGACTCTCCCCACTCTCGGCCATATCAGGGGTGGGGGCGTACATGTAAATAATAATAATGAATGCTATACTGTTTTGTTTTTTACTCCGTTGTATTTTAGTGCTCCAGGGAAGATATCAGTACTAAACTGAGGCAAAAATTAGATGATATCCCAGCTGTACACATATCTAATCCTAAAACGCTTGATTTTCAAGTAAGTCATCAATGAATTACCCTAAATATAACATTGCTATTCATTTATTGGTAGAGTCTATCAGCGAACCATTAATTTTATCATAATCTTAGATACGCGTTTGTAACGAATATCGTAGCACATTTAATTACAGAATTCCCCTAATATTTGTCTCCCTAAACATGATTCAATACCTGAATAGTTTATAATTTGGTGAATACAATGCTATCAACACTAAGTAAAACGACACTTATTATACTAATAAACAATCGATTATGTTATATATCTTATCCATGTAGTTAAGGAATATACTTCTTTATATGTTAGAAATAATGTTATTAATTATAGATGCCGATGCCGTTGTTGTCCTTCTTCATCGATAGAGGGGCTAGTGCAAAGGTTCATGAATCCAAATCATCGTACTACATTAGTACAATGTGATAAATTTAATCAGATAAGTACTAATCCAGTAGAAGTTGTAGTATCAGTAATAGTAAAAAAAATAAAAGACTAAAAGGAATGTATTCATGGAATGTATGTCATGAAATAAAGTTAAAACTCAGATGTTCATATATCACTGCAAGTAATGAATAAGAACTCAGTTGATGGATAACCAACTTAGTGTTTAATACAGAATTACAGAATATCTTGGTAAATTATGAGAACCATACATTTTAATACTTCAGTTGGGAATCTTCCATCAATTGTCCTTCACATTCTGTATGATTCTTCCAATTCACAATTCATTCCTGTTTTCTTCAACTCGATCTTATTAGCTTTCTGTTACAAGGCATTCCAGTTCCGACTGATGTTACATACTACTTATGTCTACCGATATAAGTAATATACACTACAATATAAAATATTAATAAGAGATTTTTATTTGTGTTTCGTTCATTAAGTTTAATAGCCTAATTACAAAACCTTCACTCACATTCGTTAAAACAACGTTTATTCCCAGAATGATAACGAAAACAGAGCAATTAAACAGCCGACCTCAGAGAACACCACGAAAATCATCTATCTGAGCTACAAATTTTCTCCAACATTGTTAATATGTAAAATACTTCCTTATCAAGTAATGGAATAATTACTACTGATGACATTAGATTATTATAGTTGCATAGCATCTTAGCTTGATTATATTTGGGGATGTTCATTATTGGATTTTGTCTCAGGTTGTCTAAAAGTATAATGCTCACAATTGATTGATCACTGGGTGGTGATCAATGTCATGCTTGTCTAGTCCTTATTGATCACCACCCAGTGATCAATCAATTGTGATTACATCTCAGTCCTACAGGAGGTTAGTCACGGCTCGGATAGCTCAGTGGTAACGTCTCTGACTGTGAAGCTCGGTGAAACGAGATCGAATCTGCCAGGGAGCACCAGTTCCCTCAAGATTACAGGTACACCTTGCTGATGAGTGCCAAGTAGTACGAAACCCGGGTCCAGGGTTTCCTGTTGACTACCTCCAACCACCATCTAAATCTCAGTATAATGCTCAATATATCTTATGTTCCTGATTCAACTCTCGTGCTTAGTGTTCATTTATAAGGAGTCTACACACGTAAGATAAAGCGGATATCCAACACATTTTGATCTTTTCTTTTTACTATCAATTTTTCCATCGAATTAGTCTTCACAAAATCTCATTCTGATTATTAATGTTTAGTGTTATGTACTCCTTAAATTTTGTTGAATAATTTTCTTTTTCATGCATATTTTCCTCTTCTTTCATGTCCAGGTTGTCAGAACCAGTTTATTACCAGGATTGTTGAATACATTAGCCAGTAATAAAAGTTTACCATTACCTTTGAAATTATTTGAAGTTCAAGATATTGTACTGAAAAATCCATCTAAAGGTAAGAATATATATACATATATACTACTGTTTATTTCTGGGAGTAACCTTAGTTAAAAAAGGATTGGTCAGCTGTTTCCTCTCAGAATGAGACTCTTTAACACCGTACAACTACAACCGAGCATATGAATAATCGAACCCAAAACTATTTATTATTGCGTAACTACAGTTAGTTTGTCATATAAACTATAAAATGGAACAGTCTCCACAAACCCTTTGTATTAAATATCAATTATAGTAGTTGGTTAAGTGTTGAATGATTCACTAAAGTTAAAGTCTATATAGACTATTCTATTTTCAGTTGTATATCTTAATAGTATAATTCTTACTGTAAGATGTTTTGAGTTTGAGCTTGTTTGTTGTATCTTTAGTGACCCGATATCTGACTCCAGTTAGATCGTATGATTGTTTGTCAGTCAGTCAGCTACAACGTAGGACCAGGCACATATGTGCATCGGTCCAGGTTGCCATACCTCATTAGCACAGCAAGATGAACAGCGGATTCATAGGAGTGGTTAGGTCAAAGGTTGCAATAAGGATATAGTATAGGAAGAAAGACCGTTGTTGCTACCTTGACGTGGTGGTCGGGCTTGCCTATCGTGATGAAGCAACCGAGCTATACTGGCTGGAACAACCGTTCCTCAAGGTCCTACCATGTCAGAAAGGTCGGTTGAAGAGCGGTAAGACTAAAAGCAACAAACCCAAGATCCGAAGGCGAAGTCGTACTGCTGACTGTACAGAGGTGTGACAGCAGTAAGGTGTTTCCTTCAGACAACCAGCATGACAGCGATGCTGCCTTCCCACAAGGAGGGGTGGGGTTAGAAAAGGTCGACCCTAAAAATGCACACCTCGCGTTATTTCATGGATATCCGTCTCTGGCGGTAAGGTCTCAACAAGTAAGGAGCTAACACAAAAATTACTCATAAAAAGGTCGTGTGTGACCGACCTCAAGCAGTTGTCCCTTGGGCACTGCGGTCACGCTCTCAAGTCACTAAGACCACCTTTAATCCAAATTCCTTTTCAGGTACCCCCAGAACAACCCTTCCACGGTGTGGGCAACCGGGAAGTGAAAACCGCCCTCATACCTCTAACAGCACTCAAGACCACTGTATGATTGTTTGTAATTGATATTGACATATACATATCGTCAATCCTCATATATAATCATCAACTTAAATCGCATCGGTGAATAACGGAGTTAAATAAATCGAATACGTGAATAGATTTTTGAACACATATATTTTGTACACACTGATCTGAACAGGAAATCAGAGGAATGAAGCAAAGAGAACAGAGCGAAGTGAAATGACTCGCGGTGGAGAAAACGTGTGAGCCAACTTCCATCTAATCCAGCGTTCATTAATATTTATAGCCAGATGAAAATAATCACTATGGGTTGTGGAGATTATTAAGTTTTTGATTGAGATCATGAACCGATCGATGTTAGACCACCATTGAAAACCTGGAACCACTGGACGACCGTCCAGTCCGATTGTGGGACTCCTCAGAAGTGCGCATCAAGAAAAAAAGCTGTACAAATGCTTTTATATAGAACAAAGATAAAAAACACTATTTTCAGGAGATATATATATATATATTCATAGTCACCTTAATTTACTTCTTCATCTATTATGTAGATGTTGGCGCTAGCAATCATCGACGTATTTGTGCAGTTTACTACAATAAAAATTCTGGCTTTGAAATAATCCATGGTTTGTTAGATAGATTAATGCAATTGTTACAAGTTGAATCAATTTTGTCAAAAACAACAAAGAAATCTAATGGTCATGAAAAAAAATCAAATTTGAGTTATAGATTGAACGCTACATCCGGTGAGTTTTATTCTACTGATTGGTATCACTGTCAATTGGTTATTCATATATAATAAATGGGTCAAAATCTCGATCGTAGCTGCTACCTTGACGTGATGATCAGGCATGCCTATCGTAAAGACCCAACCGAGCTATATTGGCTGGAACATATCTTCTTGTAGGTTCTACCATGCTAGCCAGGTCGATTGGAGAATGGTAAGACTAAAAGCTGCAACTCAAGTTCTGAGGGCGAAGTCGTACTACTGACTGTAGAAGGGCGTGACAGCAGTAAGGTGTTTCTGATAAGTCTTGTTAATTTGAACGCTTTATTCGGGTCCTAAGCGATTCTGGTAACCCGCAAGCTAGAACTACGCAGCGATCTGAACTCGAGAGAAAGGGCGCGAAATAAGCGAAAACCCTTTACTCCAAAGGTTCGATCTTGTACAGAAAACACGGGTATTTATAGATGTTAACATTTGTTAAATCAACATCATATTTTGGCCAGCTCGCTAAAAGACACATGCTACTGACCAATGATAGCAGTTTCCCTCGGGCAACCAGCATCTGCAGCGATGCTGCTTTCTCACAACGATGGAAGGGGTTAGAGAAGGTCGACCCTAAAAATGTCATACCTCACCTTACCTCACGGATTTCCGTCTCCAATGGTAAGTCTTTTTGAAGAACGGAGCTAACACGTTAAAACCTTCCCACAAAAAGGTCGTGCGCAACCGACCTCAAGCAGGTATCCTTTGGGCTCCCAGGTCGTTAAGACCAATATTAATCCAACTCTGTTTTTAAGTTCCTCACTAAAATACCCTTCGACGTTGTGGGCAGCTAAAAAGTGATATCAGCCCTCATGCCGGTAACAGTACACTGACTGACTGGAATGGGTCAAAATAATTGTAGTAATGTTAGTAAGAAAGACAATGTACATCTGAAATATTTTTTTCAGTCAACTGAAATGACTAATATATTGCAGCGAACGGTGCTTTTTTAAACTAGATCTTAATGATACTTTACTCTAGTATACAGTGAATATACTGTTTATATTACAATTTATCTATTTGTTCTTCTTCTAACTCTGTTACACACTAATCACAAGTTGGGCAAGGTCATGTTTCTGAACTTGTTTGAGAAGATATACATTAAACTATTGATTTACCTGGTGGAAAATGTCAATCAAATGTGTTTGTAGGTATCAGTGCTAAGGTTTGACTTGATAGTTTTAAATAGACTGAGCATTGGGTAGAAGGTCAAACATGTGGTGGCGTTTGAAGCGAACGGCACTGTGTTCGAGTCTCAAATAGGACGAAACGCTCGTCCTGGACTCCACTACTAGCTAATATCCATCTTTGCTTATAATGATTGTGAATTGAGGCAATACGCACACTATGCACGTCTGCCAATAAGAGACTGATCAATTGCAGTCCTAAAAACCAAGGAAACAATACGAATTGAATTTATTTCGATTACTTATCTACTTTGAAGAAGTGACTTACATTAAGTCACAAAACGTCGGAAATACCACTTTCTACCCATTGGGATTTAAGAAAAAGATATATTTATTATACTGAAATTGTCTACATATTCAAATCATTGTATATTTGACATTTTTATTCTAGATCCAACATACTTTGATGGTCGTTGTGCTGATATTATATTGGAGCCTGACAATAAAATTATTGGACGACTGGGTATTCTCCATCCTGATGTTATACGAAATTTTGAATTGACGATGCCTTGTTCAGCTTTAGATTTAGATCTCGAAGTGTTTCTTTAACTGTTATCTATTTAAACTGACTATGTAAAGAAAAAAATCGTCTTTCCAAAATAAAGGATTTTCCAAGATTTAGTGCTTTGTAAAAACTACTAATTTATAAGCCAACTTTCCGACCTACAGAGCGTCTCAGCAACAACAACAACAACACATGCTAAGAATTCAAACACACCTCTAATAATATGAGAATGGTTGTGACTGAATATTAATATTCGCTTTAACAGTAAGCTGTTTAAATAAGTTCACATCACATATCTTTAGGGAACAGCCAGTTTGCGTGAAAAGTTTTACAGTGCAGTTGTTAAATTAGTCATTCTCCTTAGATCTAATCACATAAAGTTTCAAAACTGTCTAGTCAAGTATCATTATGCTGCACAATATTTATTTTACATGTATGAAATCTGTGGGTTGTAGGTATTTGATCATAAGTATGCTTGACACACCACTACTAAAATAAAACACCTGAGTGCGTGACGAATGCTGCACTGTAAACCTTCACTACAACGTGTGCTTAGTTGGCACCTATTTATAGTGTGAGTTAATCACGCTTTATGATTTTTAGATTAACACCTTATTAATAAATGTTGTTATGAACGGTACAAGTTCCTCGTATAGAATCATTAAAATAATTAATTGTTAAACCAAGTGCCTCTATATCCTTGAGTGCTGCTAGACGTATGACTAGTGTTGGGGATGGTTGGAAAAAAGTTAGGGGCGGCCAAACCAAAACATAGCATCAGTCTTTGAAGTCACTAACTTCTATTCTTAGCCATGTTTGTAGATGCAAACTACTTGGTTAGGGACTCTGGGTGACATCGCTCAGAATTGATGTAGCTGACTGATTTTCAGTATCTAAACGCACTATTATAATACACGTCTATTAATACAACTTTAATCGTTCTCTTGATTTCAATTACCAGTTGTAAATAGATCGTTATACTGTAGAAAGTTTGTTGAACAAAAAAGAAGCAAGTATTTATCATGATAGTATAATATTTATTCTTTAATGAGATGTACTCGTTGTTCAACTTCTTGTTTTGAATATACAGCAATCAAAAAATGTACAACTCCTTCTATACACCAAAAAAAAAATCATTTTTCTTAATTTTCAGTTATGATACAATCGTCGTCGTCATCATCATCATCAATTAAGTTGTCTTCGTCATTATCATCAATGGGGCACTGGTCATTTTTAACTTTCTCTAAACCGATCAATCCACAATTAATTTTTGCACCTTTAATATTCTTGACTAATGATGAACGATTTTTCAGCATTTTGTCTATCTCAGATTTAGAATCATGATGTGAATTAGATACATTGACATTATCTACATTAGATTCTTCAATGGTAATATTCTCATCAACGTCATCATCATCATTAATTTGATGTACTTTATGTTCTGTAATAATAAATCCTAATTTGTAAAATGTAATTGCTACATTCAACTAGCAAAATAGCAAAAAGAGAAAAGAAAATACACATAAAATTAATCAACGCTGATACATAGGAGATAACTTTTAATAAAACTGATGAATAAATTGATTTATACTTAAAATATTCAACTCTGACATACTTATGATTTTGAAGTATGTTTTACTACAAATATTCAGTTATTATTCTGACAACCATTACATAATCATTACTTTACATCAGTTTTCCATCAGTACGTACTCATATTCTCGGGTATTGATCTCCTTCCAGGAGGTCCACTTATCGACTTAGAATACGCAGATGACATAGTCCTGTTTGGTGAAGACGCTGACAAAATGCAGAGTCTTCTGGCAGCACTAAGCAACAATGCCAGAATGTTTGGGATGCGCTTCTCTCCCTCTAAATGCAAGTTGTTGCTTCAGGACTGGTCTGGGTCAACACCTGAACTAAGGATAGGGAGTGAAGTAGTTGAACGCGTTGACAACTTCACTTATCTTGGAAGTCTGATCAGCCCTAATGGGTTGGTATCGGACAAAATCTCAGCACGGATTTGAAAAACTCGTTTGGCTTTTGCCAACTTACGTCACCTTTGGCGAAGGCGAGATATCCGTCTATCAATAAAAGGACGAGTATACTGCGCGGCAGTCCGTTCTGTTTTAATTTACGGCAGCGAAACATGGCCCTTAAGAGTAGAAGACACCCGTAAGTTACTAGTATTTGACCACAGATGCCTTAGAAATATTGCTGGCATCTGTTGGGATCACCGGGTAAGTAATAGTGAGGTTAGACGCAGGGTATTAGGGAATGGTGGTAAGTCAGTTGATGAGGTTATGAATCTTCATCGACTGAGATGGTTGGGCCACGTATTACGTATGCCTGAACACCGATTACCACGACGTGCAATGCTAACCGGGGTAGGGGATGGTTGGAAGAAAGTTAGGGGCGGCCAAACCAAAACGTGGCATCAGTGCCTGAAGTCACTAACTTCTAGTCTGAGCCATGTTGGTAGATGCAGACTACTTGGTTGGGGTCCGCGTGACTTTCGTAACCAATGGTTGGAGACTCTTGGTGACATGGCTCAGAATCGATCACAATGGCGTCGGTGTATACACTCCCTGTCTTCCCTTAAACTAAGAGACTAAAATAACCTCATTCTTTCTGTCTACGAACTAATTCTTTCTTCCTATACTATATCCTTATTGCAACCTTTGACCTAACCACTCCTATGAATCCGCTGTTCATCTTGCTGTGCTAATGAGGTATGGCAACCTGGACCGATGCACATATGTGCCTGGTCCTACGTTGTAGCTGACTGACTGACTGACGTACTCATATACATTATGCTTTTGGGGGGGGGATGGAACAGTTCGTGATAATTTTGCCTTGATGATTGAAATTCATCATAAGTCAGTCAGTTTAAACTATAAAAAAAACAACTTCCGAAATCAACGACAGCCTAAGACTGAGAACAAAATGAATCATCATCTACCATATAAGATATTCTGTAACCAAATACGAATATCCTTTTTTTTTCTAAGACACAAATATGTTCGTAAAATATCTCGTCTACTTATTTGAATGGTGTGGTCTGAACAGTATTATCAGATGTTAATGGCTGTTTGTTTAAGAAAGTCATCTCCCAGTACATATCATTTCATTGTTGATACAAAACGTATAAAGACAAACGTTTGTACAAGATTTGTTGAATTTGCTTGTATAACAGTGTAGTACACACCATTTACATAATTTCGTTTGACCTCCCTACCTTTACACACTAAGGTGATATGTACATTGAAAGCTTTATCATTAGAACAAAATGAACGAATTTCATTGACACCAACAACCAGTCAGTTGGAAACAACATGATACCTTGAACAGAAGATATGTATTAGTTCAAATTTATATTATAATGAATAATTTATCCCATCGAATAGTTTTATACAGTTAAAGTCAATGCAAATAATTAATTATCCAACCTTAACCTACCTATGTCTTTGGGATAGTGCAGCTTCGCCTCATGAAACAATATAAAGAATCAATCGTAAAAACGGATTACAATATCTTAAGTTGAACACGTCTATACCTATATGTATACTTCAAGTACATAGATTAATTTGATCAGTTTTTGCTGTGTGTGTGTAATGCATACTTCTGATCTGGAGTCAGACGCGCTACCTTCCACTAGAAACCAAATGAACATAATAAATCCTTACATATATACAATGGAATCTATGCCTATGTGTATGCTGAGGAGTGGATGAATTCCAAACTTGTGTATTTCTGATGTGCATATAACGTGTATTCATCGAATAATAGTAGCTTCCATATCCTCATCTTAATAGAAGCTAATCGAAGCACTCGATGCTGGGGGTTCTATGGTATCCTCCACAGAAAAGATATATCCTACCCCGAATATGTGTGCCTGTATGAATTAATAAAACATTTGTTGAAAAGTGCCAATGAGCTTCCTCCAACCTTTATGAGGGGAACTGTAATCTTGAACAGAAAATACGCATCAATCCACATTTTATAATTATAATGTGTAGTAAAATGAATAGTTTATTCCAGTAAACACAGTTCTATGTAATTAAGCTCAACGCAGACCAATGATTACCCTTTTATAAATGTTATTTAATATAAAATACCGACAATTACTACTACTAACACTTTTACAAGCAAATTAAACTTACACAATCTGTATGTTTTTCCAATGGCAAACCACTAACAGGGATGAACAGAGGATATTTACGAATGAGATGAGTGAGGGCGATAAGAAACTGGATGAGATCAAATCGAAAAAAAAACATATTGAAGATAGTATTGAACAGATAAGATGAATTAGTAAACTACTCATGAATTTATCATGTTTATGAAACGTTTATCATTGACTGCCCCCAAATGCCCTGGTACGGCCGACAATAGCCAGAGTCAGCTTTGTCTCTTTCGAAATGCTCTCATATGGCCATGAGCATACAACTACTGCCAGGGATGTCCTACTCACTGCCTTCTAACGACACTACTGTTGTTTACGAAATTGAGAGGAAGAAAAGCGATTATCCAGCGCTTTAACCGGGTTGGCGGACACGGAGAGTCTACCTAGGTGAGTTGAAAAACCCTGATTCCAAACCAATGGTGTACATGGGCTCCAGTATCATGAGGGAACGAATGGCGTATGAACCAATTACTGGTCACCGGCTTCCATGGGACTGCATCTCCCAAAGTTGCTGCACTGCTTTATGGATTAGACCTTTATAACAAACATTCCGGGTGTGGCCTCCTGCAAAAAACCACCTGCTTCGGTTTAGGCACACGGGCAGTATCACAACCCTCACACAAATCGAATGATTTATGTGGCGCATATCTATTTGGTGTATGCCTGGTTGGGGGCAATCTTTATCGTGTGATGTTATCTGATGTATATCGTGGATTAGAAAAGCTTAAATCAAACCATATCATTAATTCATCAAGTTACTGACTTGTGACCCAGTCACTGTGTAGGTGTAGTTCGTCGTTTTTGAGATAATATGTCACACCATTCAAATGAATAACAATAAAGCTAATAAGTTTCTTCTCCAATTAAAATATGCTTCTTACTTACTTTATAGTGTTGTTTTTTTCTTTATAGTTAAGATATGTAGAATTCTAAAAGAATCTTAATTTGATATTGGATAGTTTAACATAATCGATAAAGAAGAATCCAGGATCCAGGTTTCGTCTTAACTGGCATTTGTGCCAACACAATGTATTGTGGGAGTATGTTTCCCTACATAGATTTGCTCATCTCATTTAAGTAAGTAAAGTGTAATGCAGTAGATAATCTTACCAATAAAATGAAACTAGAAAAGTTCAATGTAGATTGGTTGAAAACGTCAAAAATGAACTCGAATTTTTAAAACAGATTATGGGTGGGTTTTTGGCACCAACTATAGGAGTAATAAATTAAAACGAAAAAACTTACTTTCTTGTGAAAACCAATTCCTACATTTGCATTACTATCAGTATTATTGCCTTGATTATTTAAAGAATGATATACCATGAATGAAGGAATCATAGAATGCTGTCTATTAAGAGTATTATCATCAACGACAGTATCAGATTGTTTATTTTCAAAATAAGTCAACATTAATCGAATCGCTGTTGAACGAATCAAACGAATTTTACTATGAATAGTTAATTGATTCGATTTGTCACTTCCGTGTTTGAAAATCGAACGTATTAGTTCATCTGAAAAATGAATTAGAAGAATTCAATTAATAATAATAACTATCCTCTAACTTTGATAAGATCAACAATTGTTGAAATGTAATTAAAAATGGATGAAAATAGAAATAAGTCAATAGTGGAAATCAGGACTCGTATTTCATCCTGTTCGTGACTACTCAGTACCTCGATGTACCTGCAACCCAATATTGATGTTGTCTACTGACGTAAGGAATCTAGATAGCTACTTATTTGTGAAATGAGTATGGATTTTATTTGAGAGGGTTTGTAATTTTCATTCAAGAATGTAACTGCAGGTACGTTCACTTGAAAAGTTCCGAATAAGAGGAAACTTAAGAATTGGATTCTATTACAAGCTAATTGTAACTAAATAGCAACATCGAAGCAATACAATCATTTATTTATTTATTTATTTGAACACATGAATATTGGTACAAGAGAGCGCCAATATATATGCGCTACACAAAACAACGAGAATTCGGATAAAAATAGAAAAAAAAGAAGAGAACAATAACGAAGAGATTGGTGTAAGGTAGTGTGGTAGTAATGAGGGAACGCAAAGGTACAATCGGAAGAAATCTTTCAGGTAAGGGAGACACAACCACTTTTTATGAAGAAAGTAAAAGAAGGTTACAGCAGGATCGCCACTGGCTTCTATTCTGAACCATATCTGATAACGCCTCTAGCCACTGTGTAGCACCATCTCTCGGACCCCAACCAGGGAGTCGTGAACGACCGACACAAGCCAGTCCTTTGCAGCTTTCTTTCATGCCACGACACCATGTCATGCACTGACCACCTATCCGCTTCTTCCAACCAGTCCCAGAGTCGGCAAATAATGCACGACGTGGAATTCTCTGGGACGACATTCGGAGAACATGTCCAAGCCACCGAAGTCGGTGTATCAAGATGGTGACACCAATTGAATTATCATCTCTGTGCCCGAACACACGATGCCGAACCTCTGCATTACTGACATGGTGTTGCTACTGAATGTCAACAATCCTTCGGAGACAGCGATGATCGAACACAGAGAGTCGTCTAACATCCTCAACTCGGAGAGACCAGGTTTCACAAACATAGAGCAAAACTGCTATCACCGACGCGTTGTAGATCCGGCCTTTTACAGCCAGACTAACATCACGAAGGCGCCAAAGATGGCCCAGATTGGCATAAGCCGCTCTGGCTTTCACTATTCGTGCATTGATCTCATCACTCACACCCCCACCAGCACTCATAGAGCTACCAAGGTACACGAACTTCTCGACTACTTCTATCTGCTCACCATCCAGGGTGAGTACAGGATTAGAATCCTGTCAGTCTTGTAGAAGTACTTTGCATTTCGAAGGTGCAAAGCACATACCATACCTACGGACACTGATGCAATACAATCAGCATGTAATTATACCAATAAAGACTGATAAATCGCACAACAAAAATGGAAACTACAAATCATTACAAACATACATAACTAAATATAACTAAAATATTCTTTAAAAAAAAGAGAAAACCATTAGCAATACCTTCACTCAACTCGAGTGCACAACTTTCTCTCATTATTTTCAACATCATTTTATCAATTGCCAAATATAAAGGATCAATTGATTGAATAAACAAATTATCATAAGGATTAGGTTGTTGTTGTTGTTGTTTTGTGGAATTAATTTCTTTCCCAGTTGATACTGCATCCATTGTCATTGTTGACAATGAGAAAGGAGCAGAAGAAGATTGATGTTTTTCATGAATCGACTGAGATATAGTTTTTATTCTTCGAATTGGAAATGTTTGACGTTGTTCAATTTTACTAATTAAACGTTTTAACAGTTGAATAGTTTGTACACGAAATTCTTTTTCAAATTCAATTGCCTTTAAGTGAATAGAAATAATTTAGATAATTGGATATTTTGCATGGATGAATAAACGAATTGATTATTTTCAGAAGGAGTTTTGTATGGAGACTATAGTCATTTCAATAGTTAAGATCATGAGTCAATTGAAGCTAGACAACCCATGGAAAACCTGAATACATTAGACGGCCGTTCCATCCTATTGTGGGACAATATTTCTATTTGATAATAGTGATGTCTTTTTTTTCGTCGTGATTGATTTAGTTTTAGCAAAAGGTTAGATTCCAGTTTAATAGGAGCTTAATTATAGTACTGTTAGGATCTATTTATATGTTTCATTTTAACACATAGATATTGGTACAAGGAGGCACCAGATATATATGCGCCACACAAATCTCATTTCATATGTGTGAGGGCTGTGATACTACCCGGGTGCCAAAACCGAAGCAGGTGGTTTTCTTATGGGGCCACACCCCGAACCTTCGACCTGAGTCAGTCAGTCAGCTACAACGTAGGACCAGGCACATATGTGCATCGGTCCAGGTTGCCATACCTCATTAGCACAGCAAGATGAACAGCGGATTCATAGGAGTGGTTAGGTCAAAGGTTGCAATAAGGATATAGTATAGGAAGAAAGAATTAGTTCGTAGAAAGAAAGATATGAAGTGATTTTAATCTCTTAGTTTAAGGGAAGACAGGGAGTGTATACACCAACGCCATTGTGATCGATTCTGAGCCATGTCACCAAGAGTCTCCAACCATTGGTTACGAAAGTCACGCGGACCCCAACCAAGTAGTCTGCATCTACCAACATGGCTCAGACTAGAAGTTAGTGACTTCAGGCACTGATGCCACGTTTTGGTTTGGCCGCCCCTAACTTTCTTCCAACCATCCCCTACCCCGGTTAGCATTGCACGTCGTGGTAATCGGTGTTCAGGCATACGTAATACGTGGCCCAACCATCTCAGTCGATGAAGATTCATAACCTCATCAACTGATTTACCATCATTCCCTAATACCCTGCGTCTAACCTCACTATTACTTACCCGGTGATCCCAGCAGATGCCAGCAATATTTCTAAGGCATCTGTGGTCAAATACTAGTAGCTTACGGGTGTCTTCTACTCTTAAGGGCCATGTTTCGCTGCCGTAAAGTAGAACAGAACGGACTGCCGCGCAGTATACTCGTCCTTTTATTGATAGACGGATATCTCGCCTTCGCCACAGGTGACGTAAGTTGGCAAAAGCCAAGCGAGCTTTTCGAATCCGTGCTGAGATTTCGTCAGACACCAACCCATTAGGGCTGATCAGACTTCCAAGATAAGTGAAGTTGTCGACGCGTTCGACTACTTCACTCCCTATCCTTAGTTCAGGTGTTGACGCAGACCAGTCCTGAAGCAACAACTTGCATTTAGAGGGAGAGAAGGTCTGATCCACAATGCAGTGGAGCATCGCGAGGAGATGCGGCCCCATGGTATCCGGTGACCAACAATTGGTTCGTACGCCATTTGTTCCCGCAAGATACTGGAGCCCATGTGCACCATTGGTTTGGGATCCGGTAAAAGCGCCGGATATTCGCTTTTCGTCCTCTCAGTTTCGTAAACAATACTCCCACCACGAGAAGGCAGTGAGTAGGACTTCCCTGGCAGAGGCTGTATAAGCGTGGCCATGTGAGAGTAGTTCGAGAGGGAGAGCTGACTCTCCCCATTCTCGGCCGTACCAGGGCATTTGGGGGCTGTTAGGATCTTTTAAATAAGTTAAAATTTGAGATTGTTAGGATCTTTTAAATCTTAACTTATTTACCGATAAATTTCATGTGATGAACTTAAAGAATGTTTTCGTTATATTAAGAATTTCTAGGAAGAAATTGAAATATTGAATCTTACCGCATCAAATCAATCTGTTGTGAAAGTATAAAGTCAACATCAATTACTAAACACTAATTACCGTATTTTTCTACTGATTCTTTAAGCAAGACAGAACTTTATTTATTTATTGTTAACAAACATTGAAGTTTAATTTCCTCTTTATTACAGTTTATCAGAAATTTTATTTTACAAATATATTTTAAGAAAAGAGGGTGTACATTGAATGAGCACTACTGAGGAATCCCATACTAGGACGAAACGATCGTCCAGTGCTTTCAAGTATTCCATGGTGGTCTAGTTTCAATTGACTCATGATCTCAACTATTCGAATTGATAATTGGTAAAAAGGTAACAGACTAACTTATTTCTTGTTCACTTCACATGAAATTATTCAACGAAACTGAATGCTAACCACAATTATCGTATGAAGACTAGTAAAACTACATAGTTGTCTACAGTGAAGTAAGTGGGACTGAGTTTAAACTTGTAACGGTGGAAAGCTGAGTACTTCAATCATTAGACTTTTAGGTAGACAACCATACTAAAAACATATCGAGCTATGATGATCGAATTACAAAGTATGTACATTATTATTCTTGATGACGAGCATATAAACGCACCATAATCTATGAGTGAGTGAGTGAATGAGTGAGCGATAAGCTATATATATGCCTAACCAATTTATATTGGTTCATACTATTGTTTTGTGGTTTTATTCATTTACTAATGGCTCAATTGTTGTTTTGATTTATTCACTTCCAACTCCCTTATACAGTGTGGTCTCACAATATCATGAATAGTTGATATGTTAAGCATACCTGACATAAGCTACCTATCATAATCAAATGAAAAATGAAGCTGAATTCAAACCAAAAAAAGATCACAATATTTATGAGATATGAATAGATGATCACTTACATGTTTATTCGCTGAATCTTTATTGAAAAATATTCCAAGATGTTTGAAAGAATTAAGAGGAAGTGGTTTATCAAATTCTGGATCATTTTCCACAGCATTCTTCATCATAATTGGTAACAACTGAAATAAATTTTTATAAAAAGAAAGTCAATTTTATTGAAAAAAACAGAAGGGACAACCAAATGTAACAATAAACATATACGACAGGATTCAAAGTTATCTAGAATAAATAGCACTCAATCAACAATTCAAGTTAATTAGCATCAAAAGTAAGAAATGTAAATCATTGAATGTTCAACTTAGTGATTAATGGTTAATGTACATACTGATTCTATGAAATTTATAGACATTGGTCTAATATGATATAATGACATTGATTAGCTGTACAATCGCTAAACTAAAACCCATACCCATTAAGTTGAAAAATCCATAACAAACTCGAAGCGACGAAGAATAGCGGAAAATAACTAGGTGATTCTAGAGACGTCTTAAAGGTGATGATACAATATTATCAATATGATTAACTAAGAAATCACTAAGACTACCGATTACCACGACGCTCAAACTTTACTGGTGTTGGGAATGGTTCGAAGAAAGTTATGGGCGGCCAAACCAAAACGTAGCATCAGTCTTTGAAGTCATTAACTTCTCGTCTGAGCCAGGTTGGTAGATGCTGACTACTTCCTTAGGGTCCACGTGACTATCGTAACCAATGGATGGAGACTCTGTGTAACATGACTCAGAATCGATCACAATGGCACAGGGGTATACATTCTATGTCTTCAAACCGTCAGATTAAAATTGATTTCTACGAAGTGATTCTTTCTTTCTGTATTATATTCTTATACACATTCTACACATTACTACAATTCAAGTAACTGCTTTTATGAACTTGGTGTTCATCTTGTTGTGTTACTGAGGTATGTCAACTTGGACCGATGCATATATGTGCTTAGTCCTACGTTGTAGCTGACTGACTGACTGACTTAAGAAATCACATAGGGTTTGGGAAGCTAAATATAATCACATTTGGCTGATCACCACCACTATATTTTTTAGCAGATAAGGTCGGATATCCTAGCTCTGAAAATATCATCTATGGATGAAATGATTTCTGTTGTGAATTAAAATAAACTGTTGAATTACAGAATCCCATTTACATAATATTTCCACAAATTTGCCAAACGATTTTCAGGTAAAAGTGTTTCCAATCAAGATAAAACAGTGAGCACGCTTAAAACTACTTGATACACATTATTATGTGTCACATAATGTGATTGATTCACCAAGAGCATAATCTAAGTTATAATAAGGTAGAATAGCTAGATGACAATAGATTTAGAACCAGTGATACAGTGGTTTTAAAGTTAAATTATTTCAATACTAAAACACCATTACTCCAATGTCATATTATTTATAAGATGAAAATAACAAACTGATTTACTTCAGATAGATAATCACCCCAATTATATTTTTGATTGAAATTGATGCAAATATGTAGTGTATGCTTATTAGTATTTTTGTTAGTATGTGACATAGTGTAAGCGAATCCTTTAGGAATATAAAGTAAATCTCCCGGTTTTAACTTCACCAACATAACGCCTAAATCACAATAAAAGAGATAGAAAAAAATTATTCAGTGAAATAGTAGTTATTAACAGCAACAAGATTATAAAATTGTAATGAAGGTGTATATTGTTAGAAAGAATTAGACTCGATAACGACGTAGATGTCTCTCTAATTATCAACAGTAGCTGCTACCTTGATGTGACCGACAGGTTCGCCTACCGTTGAGATATTCTTCTCATTGGCTCTTACCATCCCAAGGAGATCGGTTGGAGAACAATAAGACTTAGGTTAGTAAACTAGCAGTCCGACGGCAAAGTCTTACCGGCAACTGTACAGAGATGTGACAGCAGTAAGATGTTCTACTCAAGCCGCTAGCATTTACCGTGGTGATGCTCTCACATAATGGGAAAGGGTTGAAGGTCAGCACTAGAGTTAGAAATCCTAATTTAATCGACAGATTTTCGTCGTCCGAGATAAGACCTTTAAGGTACGGAACTAACTCACTTGAAATTACCTGCAAAAGCGTTGTTTGTGATCAGTCTTAAGTGGTTATCCTTCAGATATACCGTTCACTATACCAGGTTTATTTTCAGGTCTCCGAAGGGGAGATATTCTTCTACAGAGTGGGCAATCAAGAAGTGACAAGTCTTTAAACTTCTCATTTGGCTGACTGACTTAGCTCTAAGTTGAAATTAATGTGCAATAATGGGATTACCTGTCGGATCAAATTAAATTGTATCGGATGAGGGCATGAATTTACAACTTAATGGTTGAAAGCCGAGTCAGTGCTTTAACCACACAAACACTGCTCCATGACTAACTCTTACACCAAAAACTATGATTTAACACTGACTATATGAATTTGAACTTTGTTACTGAGTTCAATAAATGTTTATTTTAATTCGAGCATGTACTCTTTGATTATTTTGTTGAATTGCTACATACTTAGTAAACGTTTCATAAAAATGAACTTTTGAACTCTGAGCGCAGAGAACAAAACTCCATCAAAATAAAAATGAACAATATGATGGGAATATCTAGCATTAAACTTTTTAGTCATTTCAAAACTTTGAACTTGAACCACGCCTTCTAAGTATCGTAATTTTATTGGCTGACCCTCAAGATCATATGATATATTTCCCTATGAGCAAATACTCATATATTTTCTAGTTTCATTATTTCAATTTCTGCTACATAGTTTCAGAGGTTAGCACATAATATTGGAAATCTGGGTTGTTTGATCGTTGTATTCACAAATCAAGTGTTTCATATCAGAAGGGTTTTTGGTCGATTGGAGAACGGTAAGACTAAAAGCAGCAACTCAAGGTCTGAGGACGAAGTCGTACTGCTGACTGTAGAGGGGTGTTACAGCAGTAAGGTGTTTCCCTTGGACAACCAGCATCTGCAGCGATGCTGCCTTCCCACAAGGAGGGGTGTGGTTAGAAAAGGTCGACCCTAAAAATGTCATACCTCACCTTACCTCACGGATTTCCGTCTCTGGCGGTGGGGCCCTTTGAAGAACGGAGCTAACACATTAAAAACCTTCCCACAAAAAGGTCATGCGCGACCGGCCTCAAGCAGTTGTCCCTCGGGCTCTGCGGTCACGCTCCCAGGTCGTCAAGACCAACACTAATCCAATTTCCTTTTCAGGTTCCCCAAGAAATACCATTCCACGATGTGGGCAGCAGGGAAGTGACATCAGCCGTCATACCCGTAACAGCACACGAGACCAAGTCGGTCACATTCAAATTCTTCCTACACCGCCTAATAACTCTTATCTCCCCGACTAACCCTTCTCACGTCCTTTTATCACCTCTCACTGCTAGGGCAAACGATTCGAGTACGCGGAACGCTATTCCTGGTCTCCTGAAACCACGCTCTACACTTCATGTTGGAGCTTATAACGTCCGAACACTGTGCCAAATAGGACAATAGGCTTCCTTAGCTAGGACTTTAGAATCTCGGGCCATCGATGTGTGCTGCGTCTCCGAAACGCGCATACAGGATCCGAGTAGCGTCATTCATTTGACCTCACCATGCCAAAATAAAGAACCGACTCGATTTACGCTTCGTGTATCTGGAAGCCCTGATTCTGCTTCCCGTGGCCTCGCCGGCGTAGGTATAGCATTGAGTCCTAGGGCAGAACTAGCTCTCTTAGAGTGGATCCCAGTAAACAGTCGTTTGTGCGCTGTCCGACTGAACGGAACAGTAAGAATCCGGAAAGATAGGGACACTCGTCGTTGCCTCTTCGTCGTCTCTGCCGATTCTCCCACTGACTGCAGCTCAGATGATGTAAAAGATTAGTTTTACAGAAAGCTTTCGGACCTTCTCCGGAAAGCTAGGCGCTCTGATGTAGTAATAGTTGCTGGTTACTTTAATGCTCAAGTAGGTAAACTAAGCGAAAGGGAAAGACACCTAGGTGGATCTTATGGTGTCGTGGCTCAAAGAACAGATAATGCCGACCGTCTGTTGCAGCTATGCTCAGATAACCGCCTGTTCCTGGCAAATACTAACTTTAAGCATAAGGAAAAACATCTTTTAACATGGCGACCCCCTAATTCGTCCCAACGTTGGACCCAAATAGATCACATCGCTATCAGCCACCGATAGAGGGGCTCGATAGAAGACTGTCGCTCATTCTGGAGCACATGCTTAGATTCAGATCATGCTCTAGTGTGAGCGCGTATTTGTCTGCGTCTTACTGGACGTAGGAAAGATGATGCAAGGAAACCTCTTAGGGTCCTGTTTAATGAAAGTCAAGCTAAGAGTATATTTCAGGAACAAGTAGGAAAACAGTTAGGCAGCCATGTAAGTGATGCCCACCCCGAGGCAGAATGGAATGATATCCGAAAAGCTGTGGAAACAGCAGTGATATCTGCTAGTACGGTAAACCGTAGGGTTAGGGAGCAACACTGGATCTCAGCAGCATCTACCGCACTGATAGATGCTCGGAAACTCATTCCATCTGACTCTGAACATAATGAAGAGCGGAGTCAGCTTAAGCGCAAGCTGACAAGAAGCGTACGCAATGATCGTGAACAGTGGTGGGTAGCGAAAGCAAGAGAGATGGAAAAGGTAGCGGCAATAGGTAATAGCAGACAATTGTTCAGACTCGTTAAGGAAACCAGTATTAGGAACCCGACTGTTAGCGAAACTATCTCAGAGAAAGATGGACATATTATACATTCTCAATCGAGGAGATTGGATCGATGGGCAGAACACTTTAAGGGATCAGTTCAACTGGCCTTCAGCCACATTTTGGTTTCCCACGATCACTAGTCAACCTGAATGGCAAGTTAATGTAGGTCCTCCATCCCTTTACGAAGTTGAAAAAGTCATAAGAAATCTGAAGCGAGGGAGAGCAGCAGGCCCTGACAGGTTTACTCCTGAGATTTTTAAGGATGGTGGTTCAGTATTAGCAGTGAGATTAACTGAGGTCTTAGGTAGAATTTAGGAACTGGACGTAATCCCATCTGACTGGTCTCAATCACTGATTGTGCCAGTCTTTAAGGAAGGGCAAAAGTCCTCTTGTGACAATCACAGAGGAATCAGTTTGACTAATAGTGTCTGAAATATTAGCTTCAATAATACTTCGAAGCCTAACTAAAGCTCGTGAAGAATAGACTAGAGAAAATCAGGCTGGTTTTCGACCTGGACGTGGTTGTATAGATCAGATATTCACACTACGTCAGGCTCTAGAACATAGACACATATTCAGACGCCCCACAATGGTAGTATTTCTCGACCTTAAAGCAGCATTCGACTCTGTTGATCGTGAGGTTCTATGACAGTGTTTGTCATTGAAAGGAGTGCCAAAGAAGTACATTAACCTTGTAAAGGCTCTCTACTCGAACACAACTGGTAGAGTGAGAGCTTATGGCGAACTGTCATCAGAATTGATTACCTCAAGTGGTGTTCGTCAGGCTGACCACTCTATCCACTCTTGTTTAACTTTGTCATTGACGTACTTTTAGAGATAACACTTTCCTCATCTGAATTTCCAGGGGTTGAACTTCTACCAGGAGGTTCACTTGTTGGCTTGGAATATGCCGATGACATAGTTCTATTTGGTGAAGAAGCTGACAAAATGCAGAGTTTTCTGACTACTCTAAGCAACAATGCAAACATGTTCGGGATGCGATTCTCCCTCTCGAAATCCAAAATGTTGCTTCAGGGTTGGGTTGCATCAACACCCGAACTAATGATAGGGAGTGAAGTAGTTGAGCGTGTCGACTGCTTCATTCATCTGGGAAGTCTCATCAGCCCTTGTGGTCTGGTGTGTGACGAAATCTCAGCACGGATACAGAAGGCTCGACTAGCTTTTGCCAACTTGCGTCATTTATGGCGTATGCGAGATATCCGTCTATCAACCAAAGAACGTGTTTACTGCGCAGCAGTCCGTTCCGTCCTACTTTATGGCAGCGAAACGTGGCCGGTAAGAGTAGAGGATATTCGTAGGTTACTAGTATTTGATCATAGGTGTCTTCGAAATATTGATCGTATATCACGGGACCATCGAGTAAGTAACACAGTTGTTAGGAAACGGGTATTATGTAAGGATGGCAAATCAATTAATGACGTAGTGAAACTTCATCAGTTGAGATGGCTGGGACACGTGTTACGTATGCCCAACTACCGACTGCCTCGACGTGCGATATTTTATGATGTAGGAGAAGGTTGGAAGAAAGCTAGGGGTGGCCAGACCAAAACATGGCACGAATCTATGAAGTCACTGACAAGTAGACTGAGCTATGTTGGTAGGTGTAGACTACCTGGTTGGGGACCGCGAGATGATAGCAACCGATGGTTAGAGACCCTGAATGACATGGCTCAAAATCGTTTACAATGGCGCAGGTGCATACACTCTTTGTGTTCTCCCAAATTCTAATCTTCTGAATTCTTCATGTCTCTTTCTTTTTTCTCTTTCCAAATTTATTTCACTGGATTATACTCTTTAATTAACACCTTCAAACCCTAATTTTTCTGATTACAGCTTATAATTTTACTACATGTAGCACTACGGGATTTGAATCGACCACTGCATCTCTGTGCTAATGTGGTGTGGCAACTCGAACTGATGTACGTACGTACGGAGTTCTACGTTGCTACTGACTGACTGAACAACTGCATTAGTTACTCGATGGTCACAGGATATACGAGCAATATTTCGAAGACACCTATGATCAAATACTGGCTGAACTCCAGTGGTAACGGCTTCTCATTAGAACTCCAGGAAATACCTCTTGAAGCCAGTTGCTAGGGAGCATAGGTTGATTCATATCAGAAGGGTTTTTGTGGATATGCCACTTTTAGATGTGAAAAAATATCCACTTGTGCATCATAATTATATAATGGATTTATTTCAGAAATGATAAAGTGGCAATTTGAATAAGCTTATGTAAGAACTAATGTGTTAGGTTGCCTAAGTGAAATTGGCACACATTATTTTTTAGTCATGAAACAAATTTCCACTATTCAAATCGGTTGTTATTGTTGTTGTGTTCTTTTATGCTTATATACTAAATTGATTAATAGATACTTCACTTGACACAACTCAAATGACACCATGAATAATCATCATACAGGAGCATACATACACACATATATACTGCTGATTTCTAACGTTCGATTATACAGAATGGGTTGCCCGCAAATGCCCTGGTACGGCCGAGAGTGGGGAGAGTCAGCTCTCCCTCTCCAAATGCCCTCACTTGGTCACGTGCATACAATCACTGCCAGGCATGTCCTACTCACTGCCTTCTCGTGGCATTACTGTTGTTTACGAAATTGAGAGGACGAAAGGCGAATGTACGACGCCTTAACCGGGTTGATGGACATGGAGAGTCCACCTAGAGGAGTTAGAAAACCCTGATTCCAAACTAATGGCGTACATGGGCTCCAGTATCATGAGGGAACAAATGGCGTATGAACCGATCGTTGGTCACCGGCTATCATGGGACTGCATCTTCTTACGATGCCCCATTGCCTTGTGGATCAGACCTTCAGGTCAAAGGCTCCGGGTTTTGTCCCCTAAGAAAACCACCTGCTTCGGTTTGGGCAACCAGGCAGTATCACAGCCCTCCCACATATCAAGTGAGATTTGATGCCTCCTTGTACCAATATCTATGTGTTAAAAGAAATAAATACAGAATGGATTAAATCATGTTACAATTTCTTTCAAAAACCGAAAACGTACTTTTGTTTTGACCTTTCAAGTTTGTTTTATTACTGCAAAGAAGAAAACAGGAAACATTTTCTCAAAAACTACGTAAACTACACTCAACTTCTTGAGACTTTTCAGACTTATCTGGCTTATGATCCAATCAGGCTGAAGTTATGAATAAAACTTAAAAACCTTGTGACCGAACAATGGTGATTCAATGGTTCCATCACTTAATTGCAAACTCGAATCCCACTCAGTCTATATCAGTATCGCTGTTAGTGGTGAGAAATTTCATGAAATCAACTGACGAAACACAGGTCTACATATATCCAACATCCTCATAGAGCATTTGGTAGAGGTGGTGAACCAGTTGATCCGGTAACGAACTGTCATTGATGGAGGTGGTTAGAACATGTGTATGCCTGACATCACCTACTTAGATGAGTGATGCTTGCTGGTAATGAAATAAGTTGTTAGGAAGCAAGGGGCGACCAAACCAATACGTGGCGTCAATTGCTTAAGTCACTGACTGATGGTTTGAGCCACGATAGTAGTTGCAGACTAAACTAATTGGGGTCCACATGATAGTCGAGATCAATGGTTGAAGACCTAGCTTGAACTCGTTCACAAGAGCCCAGATGCATTCACTCTCTATCTTGAATTTTATTACCCCCCCCCTACACACCTTCCCACTATGTCTTTTTAAATAATATTGTTTTATCGTTTCTACTAACTTATTTCGATTTATCTTGTTACTTTCATTTCGTGCTAATCAGGTACTGCAACTTGGGCTAACGAACATTTGTGTCAGGCTCTATGTTGATGGTATCTTTCTGTTTGTTGTTTACATCATAATTTCCACTATTACGCCATACTCTTCAGTTTACTGTATTGGTTTGTTTAAAATCATGTCTTACTAATGTTTAATTTGCTCTAACATTACTTCTGCATCCTCCAGTTTCCTGCGCTGTTGTTGATATAAAATGTACTAAGTTGCCTAAGGTCTTACGTTGTCGATAACTAACTGACTGATTTTGATGTCACTATTTATAATGATGGTACAGTGGTTGGTAGGTTTATTAATAAAGTGATCAATCTATTATAAATTTGAACTCCGCTCCACCTACTTCGAATTAGTTACGAAGTTGTATAGATAAAATTTATTTAATTAATTATGGCTTAAAAATAAGTGCTCACGAGTGACTCATCTACTAATCTTTAACTAACAGTTTTCAACTGAACAAATTACAAATCTCTGATGTAGTTACACCGAATCCAGGCAGAGAGTCACATTTGTTTTATGAATAATAATATTATTTAGGCAAATGAAACTGGTCAAATGAATAAAAGATTAGAAACATTGCTTAATAGTTGAATTTCTGATCATTTACCGATTATAGATTCGTGTTAACACTGCTTGAGGGCCAGTGACACTTGCGAAGACCACCAACGAGGATGCAGAAGAGCTTAAACATGCAACAATGGTTGCAAGCCAAAGGTGTCACAGAAAAGTCATTATTGAGTTATTTAGTTTGGAAAAATATGGCACGGTAGTGGAATCCACAGCTAGCTACATTCCATTTAATTACTTAATATTTTACTATGCTGTATATAATTACGCAAAATTGTTACTTAAAAGGATTGTTTTGGAAAGTAAATAACTAACTTCAATCATACCTTGTAATTTGAAAATTTTGTGAACCTTCTTGCTGCAAAATAAACAAATCGTGGTCCAACTGACTGAAAGATAATTCAGTCGATTTCGACGGTAGCAAGTAAGCAGTGACGGTAAAATTACAACCGAAATACTCTTGCAGAAGACCTACACGAAAGCGGAGACTTCTGGAGAATGTTTGAAGGTTGTGAAAACGTAATCCTTTTCCTTGCTATAAAACACGAACAAAATCTAGTCGATAATATACTGCAAAATGAATAGTAACAGAAATGTCACGATGATGGTTTAGTGATTAAAGTGGCAGCACTTCAATCAGTCGATCTATATCCTGGTCCCCGCGGTTGTATATAGTGGATTTGGTAGAGCGATAGCTTCTTAACACTAGTGGATTACGAATTCAAAATACCTTTTGATGAAATATTATTTTCATTCCAATAATCTAGGGACGAATCGAGTCATCTACACCACTTATCTAATCAGAGTTTCTCTACTCTTAAATGCAAAATGGACTAGTTTGATTATGTGAAGTGAAGTAGTGGGAAACCCAAACACTATATTTATATTAGAGGTTTTCTCAGTCATGATAGACTAGTGACCGACGAAATCGCGACACGGATGCAGAAAGCTTGATTGTCTCACTAACCCGATCAACTTGTGAATAGAGATATCCATTTGCAACCAAGGGGGGACAGTATGCTGTGCTAAAGTTCGCTGTGCATTACCGTACGGCTGATAAATATGGCCTAGGAAAGTAGAAGACCTGTAAAGTATCATCATAAGTATCTTCGATGAATTTTCAGTGTGTGGGCGAACCACCGAGTTAGTAATGTCTGTGTAGTGTAGAGAAATATGCGAAAAAGATAAGTCCATTAATGAGGCTAAAAATCTCTATCAGCTTAATGAGTTATGAAATCTATGAGCATGTCTAACCAACCTTTACTTTACGTGAAATGTTTGTTGACACAGAATATGGTTGGAAAAAATCTAAGGTTGGGTAAGTCAAGAAATGGTATCTATCAGTGAAATCAGTGACTCCTAGTCTGAGTCATGTCGAAATATTTTTTTTTACTTTCTGGCTTAGGCTTATGCAACACTTATAATCAATAATTAAGAGATACTGAATAGCATGGTGCAAAATTGATCACTGTGGCACAGTTGCATTTATTCTCTATTCAGGTCCACATCTTGAGCAATTATTCCTAGCCTTATATTCTTTGATTGGATCCTTTACTATTTCACTTTCCATTGTTACTCCAATGAATCCATCATTCAATTGATTACTTGCTGAGTTGATGGCAACTTTGAACGACTCACACTCATGTCAGGTTGATAATGGCTGACCGCGTGGTCAAAAAAAAATTATTATTAGCAGCTTCACATAAGAAAAGGATATAAAAATATAAGTTGAATGTTTTTTTGAAGGAAATTATTAGATATTTCTCCAAGAAAAAAGTTTTTTAATAATAAAGCTTACAGAATAATGCTCCCATACAGTTCCAGCAAATGCTCGGCCAGATGGGTTAACAATTTCATGTTTCAGAGTTTTGTCTTCGATTAAATCCACATGTTGTCCAAAAAAGAGAAATTCCTTTAAGAAATAAGATAGTTTGATTTCATTTTTTAAATGTTCTTTTCACAGAATATGTATTGTAAATATTATGCAATAATAATAATAATAACATTGTACACAGTTTTGTATAATGACTAGTTTAGTTATTTAAACACATAAATCTTGGTACAAAGAAGCACCGAATACATATGCACCACACAAGTCACTTGATTTGTGTGTGAACTGTGATACTGTTTAGGTGCCAAAACCCAAAAACAGGTGGTTTTCTTAGGGGGCCACACCCGGAGCCTTCGGCCTGAAGGTCTGATCCACAATGCAGTGGAGCAACGTCAGGAGATGCAGTCCCATGGTAGCCGGTGACCAACGATTGGTTCATACGCCATTTGTTCCCTCAGGATACTGGAGCCCATGTTCACCATTAGTTTGGAATCAGGGTTTGCTAACCCCCCTAGGTGGACTCTCCGTGTCCACCAACCCGGTTAAAGCGCCGGACATTGGCTTTTCGTCTTCTGACTAGTGATACTAATGTGGAGATAAATCTTATGTTCTAATCCATTAGTTGAAAATTAAGTGTCTTAATCACATAAATCATTACATCTCATTTCCCACATGGAAAATTAAGTTTTAACAGCAAGGAAATTTAAATAGTATTACTTCTAATCTGTCATACACACATATACATTAGGATTCATGAGATCAGTAATTATCCACTTTTTTTTATAAAACTACATGTGGATTTGGCCATTTAGATGTACTAATAAGTAGACACATCAATCAACGAAAACAGTTATGATCGAAACTAAAAACCGTACTGAAAGAATATATAGTGTTAGATCTAAATAGCTTTAGAGATTAAGTACCCATTATTTTTTCTCTTCAGTATGACTTCTGGTTAACAAGTTGTTGTGATTAGATTGGGTGTTGATGTGTCAACGACAATTGAAGACAGCGGATTTGAAATGCTGAAATTCCTGTGAAGATAATGAAACTATATCATGATGAATTTGAACATGTTTCATACTTATGCTTGGGTATGGAGTTTGTTGGTTTTAATTTGAGACCCAATGTTATAAACTGACTGCAATTGAATCAACTAAAAATAAACATCAATCGGTTCACGATCTCAATCAAAAACTTAATAATCTCCACAACCTTTATACTAGTAATAAACATGTGCTCACTAGTGACCAGTTTCGTGAGGGAATTCTCGGAGTTCTAGTGAGAAGCCGTGACCAGCGGAGCTAATCCATGTCAGATAGCGACAGGTATCTCCCTCAGTACAATGGAAGATGGTCGCGCAATTTGGTGGATTGTTTGTAGTTAGAGACTATCACCATTGGATCCCGGCTCAGTGGTCCAGTAGGTTAAGGGTTCGCGTGAGAGACCGAAGGCTCTGAGTTCGAATCCCGCGAGCGGGATCGAATGTGCGCACTGCTGAGGAGTCTTACAGTAGGACGAAACGGCCGTCCAGTGCTTACAGGTGCTAACATCAATCGGTTCATGATCTCAATCGAAAAATTAATAATCTCCACAACTCCTATACTGGAAAATGACTGAGTACAAATTTCGCACGATTATCAAGAAACCTCTTATTCATCTTTAATGGCTTCAAATTTTCCAAGTTTTATTTTGTAAAATTGTTTTCTGGTGACTACAGATAAATAATCCGATTTCTGACGGTCTTTAGACGACTGTTCATATGATGAACAGCACCTTAGAAATATATTTCGCGCTAGTTTGAATAGTCAAGATTCGCCAGCGTCAGTATAAATTAATGTGCTTAATCACCTTTTCACCATTATTAGGAAGATATCGTTAACCCATTGAGATGGAATACAAAAAGTTTCACTCTTGATACTATTAACGTCATCGTATGATGTGATAAGGTAAGAATTAAGCTCATTAGTCGCACTCTGAATTTTATCGAATTGTGAATGACCAACGAAACCCATCTTATCTAATTATCTATTCGTTGACACCTAGAATTCCGTATAAAATAAGCCAATTCTCTAATGGAATAATGCAATAGGATGAGGTCAATCGAAACCAAATGAAATATTAGAACGTGCATTCCGAACAATCTGATCTGATCAGAACTATTTTACCATTTGATACTACTTTACTTAGTAATGATCATACTTTATCATAGCATATCAGCATTGTATCTGCTTATAATACCACAAAATTTTGATTCATAATTCTCACTAAAACTTCAAGAATCTTAGGCCTAATCACTATCCAGGACATTGTAAGACAATTACATTATATCTAAAAACTGATTTAATTTAGAAATGTGAACATAGTTAGACTCCAAACAGGTAGTTTATAGATATATCGTAAACATTAAGAGACTTGAAGGACCAGAGGGTCTGGTCTGATGTGAAATAGCGAATACCTATTACACGATCGAAGATGAAACAGTACCCTCTGGTTTTCATTAGAATTTGATTTGATTTCAGTTTATGACGAAAACTCAACTGCCAACTTTGCTGACGGGAAAAACACCTGATTGGTCCATTTTCAACCAATCAGTGCTAATAGATGAGCTGAAAAGACTGTTGAACGTTCCTCTGTGAAGTTTGTATACACATTGACATTCAGTCATTTGCTATTTTCCTCCATAATATAATTACATTCCTGCCCAAGTTGTATTTGGATTTGGGAACCAGTTAAATGAGTTAAGCGTCGAATCTTATCGACTTAAGATGTTTGACATTAATTAATAAAATACAATAATTCACCATAGTTATTTATAAAGTAAGTTACAAAAGTGCAGGATTATTCTGTATTCCTTTGTAATGTAAGCAATCACGTTATAAATTATTGTGTTGTTAGCTTGAAACTAATCATAACAGTATACCTGTTAAAATTGTGAACGTAAAAAAACTGGGACACATGGATAGCTTAGATTAAATTGACGAGATTACAAATAAAGAAGCTTTAGAAGATTATCGAGATCGAAATAATGAAGTAAACTGAAGGAATAAATAGGAAATAAGTAAAATGTGAAAACATAGTTTTCAAGGGCTAAAAGGAAACAATCAGTAGCTGAGACACTCAATTGTCAACAAGTAGTTTATCAGTCTATATTCCGTTACACACTACCGTTTGAGTTAAACGATATCATTAGCTTCCAAACAACTGTACGTGCGACTCTAATGTGTGTATCTTCACATAGTCGGTAAACCACTAACGCCGTAGAAAAAGTGGTTATACAATTCGAGAAATATATATGTAAATTATAGATTGCTCACCTTGTCCAACAATTTTTTCACAAAAGAATAATTCAACCATTCACCACATTTTGAACTGGACCGTTTGATATGTAATGGGGTTTTTTGATAATTTACTCTGATTAACATGAACAAAAAAGTACTAGAAATTATCAAACAACTCAACATATTAATATTATATTATAGCTACTTCAGCAAGTACAGGTTCTAATTACTCACATTTGAGACATACTGTATCGAGTGAGGGATAGTGATACAACCAGGCCGCTTAAACCGAAATACGTGGAGTAAGGTCTGAATCTAAAAGATACTGTTAGAAATTTTAGTGGATTTATACCGCTTCTGTCAGCTACAGCGTAGGACCGGGCACATATATGCATCCGTCCAAATTGTCATACCTCATTAGCACAACAAGATGGACACCTAATTCATAGAAGTAGTTACTTAAATCGCAGTAATGTATTAAAAAAATAAGATTACACATAGGGATACGAAACAGGGAGAACGAAATAAAGGTATAAAGCAATTTTAATCTCACGGTTTGAGGACAAATAATGTATAACCCTACGTCGTTGTGATCGATTCTGAGTCATGTCACCCAGAGTCTCCATCTATTGGTTACGATAGACACGTGGACCCAAACGAAGTAGTCTGCATCTACTAACATGGCTCAGATTGGAAGTTAGTGACTGTATGGATTGATCTCATGTTTTGGTTCTCCCGCCCCTAACTTTCTTTCAACCGCCTCCAACATTAGTTAGCATTGTGAGTCATGGCAATCGGTGGTTGGACATGAGTAATACGTGGCCCAACCATCTCAGTCGATGAAGATTCACAACCTCATCAACTGACTTACCACCATTCCCTAATACCCTGAGTCTAACCTCATTACTACTTACCCGGCGATCCCAGCAGATATGAGCAATATTTCTAAGACATCTGTGACCAAATACTAGTAACTTACCGGCATCCTCAACCCTTAATGGCCACATTTCGCGGCCGTAAAGTGAAACAGAACTGCCACGCAGTAAGCTCGTCCCTTAATTGATAGACGGATATCTCACCTTCGTCATAGGTGACGTAAGTTGGCAAAAGCTAAACGAGCTTTTCGAATCCGTGCTGAGATTTCGTCAGACACCAACCCATTAGGGCTTATCAGACTTCTAAGATAAGTGAAGTTGACAACGCGTTCGACTACTTCACTCCCTTTGCTTAGTTCAGGTGTTGACGTAGGCTAGTCCTGGAGCAACGACTTGCATTTAGAGGGGGATAAACGCATTATAAACATTCCCGCATTGTTGTTCAGCGCTACTAAAAGACTGAACTTTATCAGTGTCTTCGTCAAACAGGACTATATCATCTGTGTATTGTAAGTCGATAAGTGGACCTTCTGGTAGGAGATCAATTCACGAAAATTCAGTCTACGAGAATGTTATTTCCAGCAGTAGGTCTATGATGAAATTAAACAGAAATGGAGATAGTGAACATCCTTGTCGGACACATTAGGTCGCAAAAGCAGATGACAGTTCGCCGTAAGCTCTGACTTGACGGTTAGTGTTCGAGCAAAAAGCCTTCACAAGGTTTATGTACTTCTGAGGTACACCTTTAAAAGACAGACACTGCCACAGAACCTTTGGTTCAAATCACGTAGAGATGTCGCTGCTGTTTCCCCAGCTGTTTGCATATTTTTCCAATTAATCAAAAAGAGTATTTGAGTATACACTCAACGAGACTGTTTCCCTACATGTTTCCCATACTCAATCACCATTTATCTTGAAGCTCAGTGCTAGTTGACGTGGAAATGGGTTTAAATAAAGTTGTAGGCGAACAAACCACAACATGCAACCGGTTCATGAAGTCATCAGTTGTTAAGATGTGTGTGGATTAATGCACACCATCTAATTGGGGTCCATGAAATAATCGCGATCGATAGTTAAAGGACTTATGTGACATGGTTCAAAAATCAGTCGGTGGAGTAGGTGTGTTAGTTCTTTAACGTTCACTACATCTTTAGTCTAAATATTATTTTATTGATTGATTTACTGATTTTAAAACAAAATACGTGTTCTTTCTGCTTCGCAATCGAAGATACTATTGCTATTTCAATTACTTTAATATTCATTTCATTAATTTCACATCATTATGTTGATGTAGCGTATGTTGACATGAGTCAATAAACATCTGTGTCAGGTCGTACACTTTTTATGACGAACTGACTGAAATGTTATCCTTAGGCAATCTATCACATTTTATATTTGCTCTAGCAGGAATACTTAATGAAAACAATATATAAGACAAGTCAAGGGGAGCGATATTATTAGTCCATGGTTACAAATCCATCACACTGATATCCCTGCTTATTATTGTTTTTTCTAATAAGTGCCATATTATTTTTTTTCTGAATTCCTATTTTGCCCCACTGAGCATTGCTACCGATTTAGAATTTATTAAAAATGGTACACCGTTGCGTTATTTTGTACAAAGTACAGGAAACAATCGCCTTATGAATAAAATGCTGACCAGTACAAAAATCTATTTAGTGTAATAAAAAATCGGATGAAATTACTAAACAAACCTGAAAAATTCTTCTAACGCGACGGGCTCCAGTATTTCTTTGAGTAACTGTTCACCTTGTTTCAAAGGATTTAGGCTACTGGTAATCTGTTTCGAAGATACCGACAAAGTATCAGGGCGGAATGAGGCATTCAAAAGATCTTTTTTGGGAGATTGTATACAATCTTTTTCAGCAATCGTATTACTGCCTAATCCCTGTTTAGGATCACACTTTTGTTTCTTTGCATGTAAATTTTGAAATTCCTGATCAGATTCAGAAGTTACATCTACAGTGTTTAAACTGAATTCAAGATCTTTAGTTTTAGAACAACCAACATCTGTTGCACCAGACCCATCTTTTTCCGAGAATTTACGCTTGCTTCGCCTTCGTTTCTTTCTAGTATTATTTTTTTCGTTTAGTCGATTTAATGTTTCAGAGGTTAAGGGTTTTGAAACTCCATTTACACTGCAAGGGCCATTTAATGTATCCAATGATCTAATTAATTTTTCAGTCAGTGACATACCTTCTTCTGAGCTTTTAAGTTTGCCCTAAAATAAATACAGGTGAAGTATGGGACTGATGTTCTAAAAAAAGTTTGAAAACTAATAGCAAAGTTTAACCTATGGATTTTAAAACCCACATACGTGAGATTTCAACTAGAATATTGCATTTTAGCACCCAATCAGTGATTTTTTAAATATTTCAATGATCTCGGCAGTGTTACGCGAGTAGGCACTCAGCTAGTTACAGACCTCTCCGAGTTCTTTCTTAAGAAGCGGTTCACACGTCCAAGCGGTTTCCTTATGACGGAACGCGAAGCGATTATAGATTAGCGACTAGCATTGTGAGTAGCATACTACATGTTAACATGTATTTTCTCTTGGAATAAGAATAATCGCCACCACGGTCACAAGACAATTCAAAACCTACAATCAATTAAACTCAGTATTAGATTCGCCCGATGAATCTAAAATCTACTGCTGAATTAATGAAGGTTTATGGTGCACATATTCATCTAGTACGTTTATCAAATCATACCGAACGTAGATGAAGACTAACAGCAATAATATGGTACTACTGTATTTAGTCAACTATAATGGAGATATCATTAAGTAGCTGGGACCCTACCATACGCATGGGGACTTGAAAAATCAAACACAAACTTAATAGTAATGATATCTGCAATGGTTGACACAGTTATCCCCTACACACTGACCGATCGGAAGGTCAACCTTATTGCTGAACGCCTCACGACTTTCCCCTAGTATGTCCTAAGAAAGCTACTTTTAGTGCATCCGAATTTAATATGAATTTTGAAAAGTCCTTACCTGACTGTTTAGTTTCTCGAAGCGATAAAAATCCCTTGCAGACAGCATTGTAAAAATCTATTAACGTGCTTTAATTTACTGTACCGCGTTATCGGCGTTTATTTGAAGGCAAGGGAGGTCTAAAAACAACAGCAAACAAACTGGAATGAGTGAATGTCCGAAGAGAAAGAACATGGAGTACCAGCAACTATGTATATATTTCGAAAACTCGGACAACTCCATTGTTGTAAAAGGGAAAGCTTATTTACAAAGTAGTCTCATACATCATCCGCAGATCCAGTTTGGGATTATATGAAAATGTGAGGTCGGCAACTCGTTGGAGAAACAGTCAGACACCATCGCGCTTAGACTGTGTATTCACAAATGAAGAATTCGTAGTTGACAACCTCTCAATCCTGGCTCCTCTGGGAAAGAGCGATCATCCCGTCATAGCCTTCAGTTTTGTCATCAAAACTAAGCTAAGGTATCCCAACAATAATTTGCGTTGGAATTTTAAACGGCTGAATGTGCCAGCTCTACACGACTATCTACAACAGGCGGTTTGAGATATTCACCTCCAGCTCCATGTGGACGGTCATTGGGACTTCTTACTGCCCACGCTCTTATGTGCTACAAACCATTCAGTTCCTCAAACGGTTCCCAAAAGCTGCAAGCCACCTACAGTAATCAAGAACCGTACCCTTCGCCTGCTAAGCCGCAAAAGGCACTGTTGGGCAGAATACAAACGAACTAATAACGATGGAGCGTATGGGCAATACAAACATATCAGGAACACATGCACGAAGGCTATAAGAGAAGACAGGCTTCAGTACCAAACAAAGCTTATGGACAAATTCGCCTCTAACCCTAGAAGCCTATTCCGTTATGCAGCCTCTCTTCGTCAAGCCAAAACAGGAGTTTCTCAACTGCTAGGTCTTAACGGCCCGACCAACATTGATGGCGACGCCGCTAACCTTCTGGCGGCCCATTACTCTCAAACATTTCAACCGGCTGACATCAACTTTATTGACGACAGTTTCATCTGCAATTCCACAGGACTTTCTGAAGTGGACCTAAGCGCTGACTTGGTGTTCCGGAAATTGCAGCACTTAAGACTTGACACTTCTCCTGGCCCGGATATGGTTCATCCTGCCATACTGAGGGAGGCAGCCTCAATCCTGGCAACGCCGCTTAGCGTGATGATTTCACAATCGCTTAGCCGAGGCAAATTACCCGAAAATTGGAAGTTGGCTCACATCACACCAATTTTCAAAGGTGGTCGACGCAATGAACCTTCAAGTTATCGGCCGGTGGCTCTTCTGTCATTACCTTCAAAACTCATGGAGTCCCTGATATGCGACGGTTTAAATGACTATCTACTGTCCTTAAATTTTTTTCTCACCCCAACAGAATGGTTTCAGGAAGGGTTACTCTTGTATAACCAACCTGCTGACTGCGGTGGACAGATGGACAAGCATCCTCGATCGCAAGGGATAGGTTGATGTCATTTACCTTGATTTCTCAAAAGCTTTTGATAAGGTTAACCACTTGTGTCTTATCAACAAGCTCAAACGACTAGGTATCAAACCACCTCTAATCGACTGGCTTACTTCATACCTAAAAAATCGACACTTTAAGGTTAGGGTTAATTTCACTTTATCTCAAGCTATGGAATGTCCTAGTGGGGTCCCCCAGGGCTCAGTACTAGGGCCTCTTCTCTTCTTGATCTACATAAACGATTTTCCTCAACAGGTAACGTCAGACTTATAACTTTTTGCCGACGACGTGAAACTTTGGAGAGAGATACGCAACCAAGACGATATACAGGCACTTCAGGAGGATCTGACGCGACTTCAAAGTTTGGCAGACGATAACGGACTTACCTTTAACACTTCAAAGTGTAAAGTAGTCCATCTGCGACATGTCGCAAACTACAGTTACAACTTAGGAAACTCCTCTCTAGTAGTATCCCAAGTCGAAAAAGATTTAGGAGTCTTGGTGCCCCATGACTTAAAGTCTTACGCTAACTGTGACAAAAATGCCTTCCGAGCAAACCTTGCAGTGGTAACGTTGAGGCGCATTTTTGGCCAGTTTGACGGAAGAACTTTCCACACAATCTTCAATAGTTTCATCCGTCCCCATTTAGAGTACGGAAACATAGTACTCCCCCCTCACTCCAAAAGGACAAGGTCACTTTGGAGCGTATCCAACGGCGAGCCACGAAATCAGTTCGAGGACTCAAATCTAAGCCTTACGAAGAACGCCTCCGTTCACTAGACCTTTACCCACTAGAGTATAGGCGTCTTAGAGGTGATTTATTAATGCTTATAGTATTCTTAACACTTCTGGACATCCTCTTAAACACCTACTTAAGCTTAGTTCGAATAATAACCTAAGGGGTAACACCCAGAAACTGGAAACACAACATAGCAAGACGGAATGTAGACACAACTTCTACTCCTTAAGAGTTGTCAAAAGCTGTAATTCGCTGCCGGCCGAGCTAGTCCAAGCGACTTCTCAGGAGTCCTTCAAGAGGCAACTTGACCTATTCTTAAGGACCAAGGACAGCATCACACTATGATTTACCAATTTCTTTTCCTCTTTTATTGTTAACATACCTAGGTTCCTGCCTGGAGGATTTGGTGGTCCCCTGCTACTAGACACGGAAGCCTGTTAAGCGAAAGCTTCTTCTATTCCGTCCACAACCATTTGAACCATTTGAACCCGTGGGGTTGAAACTACAGGCATAGTCCCAACACGCTACAAGTGATCCTGTTTGTACTTTCCATCAGGCTATCACCTCCCGGATGGTACGAGGTAATTTGTTGCCTGAATTCCAAATATCTGACACGCCTGAGCGATGAGATGACTCTTGATCATTGGGGCACGGTAAAAGTTACTTACTTACAAAGTCACCCGCCGTTTCGTTTCCACGACCTTGAAAGGCTTAACAAGAGGCGGTCATTCCATATTTCAGAAGTTACTCGTAATTTATTCCTCACTAGGATATAACACATTCTTCTTCAACTGATGGGCTAGTATCTATAGACCAGTCTGTCCTAGCAGCGCACTCCTGTATAGCTGATATGTTAGCTCTCCATGCATCTGGGCGAGGCCTAATCTTATCGTATGTCATGTCACTAGCTTTAAACTTAAATGACGAAACAGAATGCTCGCTATTCACTAACGGTGGAAGAATATTTAGCTTGACAATATCCTTGGCCTCATGATCGGTTATCAAGTCCATCGGAGAAGAATCTTGGTTTGCACAAAAACGTGTAGGTTTGGATACATGCTGTACTAATGCATACGCGATTACGGTTATCAGGAACCTACTAACAAAGAAGTTTATAGGTCCTACCGTGGACATCACAGTCTAACTAATACTAGGTGCATTAAGGTCTCCTATTATCAAAAATCTGTTATTTGCACTCCATTTCAAGGAGACGGTAACTAGAAATGAACCCTAACATGAGTATGGTGGTGCAATTAAATAACTATGGTGATTCGTATCACTACACAACATACGGATTCGTGTCACTCAAAGTAAGAAACTTTCAGGCCGAGGTTTTTAGTTTTATTTTTCTAGGATTCTCGCAGAGCTGGATGAATTATTTTTTCTTGGAATTATAGAAGTTAACTCTATTCCTAACTATTAACATATTAACTGTGAATTTCATGCCATATGATAAGTTCTGAGTTTAACTTACGGTATTTATGACCATATTCATACAATAATTCATAATAATCTAATTACATATATTCATTTTGACTATACGATCAAACTATACTCTGTCACTTTGAAACCATATATAATCATGTTTGACGAAGATTTGTATTTCATATCTGTATTCTATTCCTTAAGGAATATATGGTTATATCGTATTTGAATACTTTAACCCACGTACTTTATGTATCTACAGGATCTATTCAAACCTCTACCTAATATCAAGAAATATATATAACCGTGTATGTTAAAGGACTGTATTCACTATTTTATGAACTATCATTTAAATCGTATTTGGATACTATAAATCATTTAATTTTCAAAGCTACCTGTCCAATTCGGTAAGTCTGTCATAGTTTTTTTCTGACAGTATTTTTTTTCCAAAAAGCTGTTTCATATATTTGTTCAAGAAGCAACATAATAATCTTAGACGGTAATAATCTTCTAAACTACTTGTCTCTGCACCTCCCAATTTTTACTAATACGGACTTTCAGTTTATATATGTATCACGTACCGTACTTTTTTGATTGTTCGTTACTAATTATTGACATTTCTAAATTACTTTACCATATAAGGCTATCTTTCATGTCATATGTGTTAAAATTTATACAACTTGCTCCTTTATATTCTATTTCGCCTCCACACAGATACTGACATAAATACTTCATCTCCACTACTATCTTCCTGCCATTGTCATCTGTTTTTAACACCACTAATCCTCACGATACATTGACCCTTGGTTAAAACATAGATTTTGATTTTTAGACTAACTTGAGCCTTCGGAATTGATTTTTTTTCACCCCTTTCTATTTCCAACATTCTGTTCAATCCACTTGCTATACGTCACTTTCTTATCATGCCACAAAAGAAAATGAAGACCCCTGCTTCTAGGCGTCCAGCCAAACGTAGGAAAACGACACAATTTAACACCACTACTGACACGATTTCCAACAGTTTCAACCAGACGAGCCACTCCGTTCATCTGGAAGCAGACAAGCTTTTACCAGTTGTCTCCATTCCAGACATGTTGAAAACTCTGATGGTAAACAGTGATGATAATCGCAACTGCAACCATATGGATGCTATAAAAAAGTTGCAAGTAGACATGAACATTCTCAATCCGCTTAAATATCTCATCAACCCCAACCTCACAGAGACTCCAGATCAAATGAATGACATAAATATTTTCCTACATCGTGTTGCATCAGAGGTATTTGAAAGAATAAGACGATCTAGCAATGCAATTGTGGTTAATATACCGGATACACATGCCCTACCAATTGCGATTTATACTCTAACCTGCTTCACTACGATGACTCTGAGTTTCTTATTCTTTCGTTCAATGCCCGCTCTCTGCCCAATAAAATTATTCATCTTAAAACTCTTTTATTCCTTGTAAATCCAACCATTGTACGGAAACGTGGTGTAATTCATCCATGTCCGATCATTCCTTGAATGTAGATAACTACGTTTTCTTTAGAACCGATAGATGTTATGGAATAGGAGGCGGTACAATTATCTATGTACGTTCAGACATTCAAGCGTGCAAATTTGAGGATAAATCCCTTGATGCTATAGAAGACTCTACTTGGGTTACTGTAAACTGTGGATCCCAAAGTTACTTACTGGTGGGATGCATATATAGACCACCTCATGCGGATACTAAGTTTGACAGATTACTAACAAACATATTTTCCATTGCTTCGCATCAACCTCATACTTTTAAAATCATCGGAGGTGATTTAAATCTGCCAAAAATTACATGGGGCTTGACTCCGGTGCCAGGTCGATATAACAAGCTAGTTGAAACATTAGAAATTTGTGGATGGGTTCAACAGGTCCGAAAACCAACCAGGGGGAATAATACACTTGATTTAATGTTCACAATCAACATAGACTCTATCTCAGTGCATACCAGTCATGAGTTTTTTATGAGTGACCATAGAGTTGTATTGAGCATTATTCACTCTTTAAACGCCATACAATTGAACTCTAAAGCTTCAATGACGTACCAGAGCAGATATTTTGATCAACAAACATGGAAACGGACTGAAACTCTCATTCGATGTTTACCATGGGAAACTTATTTTACCACAAATAATGTTGACATTGCGCTTTCCAATCTATATCACAACCTGATATATTGTCTTGACTGCACTGCTCCAGTTATTGGCCGTGTGGCTTATAATGCTAATAGGGGCCAAAATACTTTTAAAAGAAAGCTGAGGAAATTAAAATACCGCTACTATGAGCAGAATGATGTGTATGCACTTCAGAGTATACTTAAATTAATCGACAGAAATGCTTCATCTAAGCATAAGTATTTCATGAATATAGAAAATAAAGCTCTACGTAGTAAAAGCCCAGAATGAACAATACTTCGACTTTTTAAATCCCGTGTAAAGTCAAATTCCCTTGGCACGACCAAATTCTTCATAGTTAACGGAAGCATTGTTAACGACCCGAATACTATATGCGAACAATTCAGCAAGCACTTCTCGCAGTGTTACAAGACTAGAACTGAAAGCTCCATCATTTCATTTCCAATGCTAACATCCAGACATCTGTCGAAAATTGATTTCACACCCTCCAACATCAAGCAGGCCATAACTACCCTGAAAAAGACTTATGATGGTGGACCTGACGGGATACCTACATCATTTGTGAAATATGGAAGTAAAGAATTTCCACTATTTTGTTTGAAACTTTTCAATCTGTCTATGGAATATGGGACCTATCCATCTGCATGGAAAACATCCCTTATCACTCCTAGATTCAAAACAGGACCACGTAGTGATATTATTAACTATAGGCCAATTAATTTGACATCCGTGCTCTCAAGAACCATGGAAAAAATCATCCACAAACGGCTACTATCATTTTTACTTTCAGCTAGTCTGATCAGCCCATCCCAACACGGGTTCATGACTAAACGCTCATGTTTCACATCGCACCTGGAGTTTTTTGATCAAATTACCCAGAGAAGAGATGTTGGTCAGTCAGTGATAATTCTTTACTTCGATTTTAGTAAAGCTTTCGACAGTGTCTCACACAAACTTCTTCTTTTAAAACTCTCTTCATTTGGCATACAGAATCCCCTTTTATCTTGGCTCAAATCTTTTTTAGAAGAACGTAGCCAAATCGTTCGCTTTGGATCTTGCTACTCTAAACCTGTAAATGTAATCAGTGGGGTTATACAAGGAAGTGTGGTTGGTCCATTGCTCCTTCTCCTTTTTATCAATGATGTGTGTTCCCTCTTTCAGTATGGTAAGCCTTTCCTTTTTGCTGATGACCTGAAAGTAGTTTATTCATTCTCTTCTCCCACGAAAGAAAGCTATATTTCTGCGATAATCCAGGAGGAAATAAACAAGTTGTACGAATGGACTATTTCGTGGAATATGCCACTTAATGTTGACAAAAGCGGATTTATTCACATTGGTCGCTGTCTTAACTTAAATCTGAATGTACAGACACATACACTCAAACCTCTCAACACTGTTCGTGACCTGGGTTTAAGATATAGCAATAGTCTGAACTTTTCTGAACACATTATATCTCAAGTATCCAAAGCTAGAAAGCTCATCGAATTGATAATGATAAACTTCAATAATATCGAATCGAGATTGTTACTATACAGAAAATGTGTCTTGCCCATTCTTGAATATGGTATTTTAGTTTACAGTAATTGCAGACACAATGACCTGATTAGACTTGAAGGTATTCAAAGAAAGTTCACTAAAGCTGTCCTGGGGTATTCCGATAACAAAGACTACTACCAAAGATGTCAACAACTCAACTTAGAACCTCTTTGGATCAGACGTATCAAATTAAATCTTGTCTTTATCTACCGGCTCATTAACGGTATTTCCTACTCATCGGTATCTACCCCTTCATACCTTATAATATCGTCCCACAATCTACGCAATAAAGAGAATATTCTAGCGATTCCAAGAACCCACACAAACTTACGTCAGAATTTTTTCCTTATTCGTTACTCAACCATGTGGAACAGACTGCCAGTGAACCTCCGTTGCAGTGAAACTACAACCCGGTTCAAAAGTCTCCTTGACGATTTTCTTTCCGAAAGTGGATTATGCCACCTATTGAATATCAATGTATTCAATAATGATTTATACAAACAAGGTCCGTCATCCATTTAATTGCCTGAAAAGCAAAATAAAACCTTTAAATCTTTTCACGTCTATTTTGTTTTATTTCTCTTTATCTTAATATATGAAGTCTGATTATGTTCGTGTTTTATCATTATTACCGTTATTAATATCATTATTAGTTCCCCGACACATTAGATATTCTTTCTGTATCTTCTTACCCTTCTAAACATATTTAACTCCAAATTGTCCTTTGAAATCAATTTTGACTTTCATAGCATCAATCTTAATTATTATTGAACAATTGTTTATACTAATGTTCGCTTTCACTCTGTATATTATTACATAAATCTAAATGTATTCATCCGAGTGCATTGAAGGATTTTTATTTCATTTTTCTAAATTGTTGGTTTCCTTCTGAGGTTGATATTCATTACACAATTATTATTCTTATCAAAACTTTTCACTAGGTGTTCACTTCTTTTCTCTTTTCTTTCCCTCTAAATAAATATTCTTAAGACTACGAAGTTTTTAATTAAGACAATAACTTGTGTTTTATCTTCACTATGCATATATGACTACTCATACACATAGATATTTTGTTACCTTTTTCATTTAATTGAGACTTTCATAGCATCACTCCAAACTATGTGACTGCACAGACATTTATATTCTAGCGTCATATCTTACTGCAATTATAAGTTATTTTTTCTTAATTATTTTTTGTTACTAATTTAACGATACACACATAGTCGTTTATTCTTGTTCTGTGTTCATAAACACGCCTATTAGACTGTTTGCGTATTTCACGTCTCCTTTATTTCTATTCCCTTATTTTCTCCATTTCCTTCTTTAAACTCAAATCAATATTCTTCTCAATTACACAGACCCGATTTATTACTATTAATATTCTACTATTACTCTAATTTTTTTTAAATATGGCAAGTATAATGCTAACATTATTGAAAATTGTGTATTATTGCATTTTTCGAAGAAACCCGAAATGGTTTCTTCACAACACTTATGTACCCATAAGATGTTTGTGAATAATAATAATAATAAGCGGTGATCGCAAAACTACGCGTAACTGTAAGGCTGCTGCTGCTTCAAAAGGCTATAGGGTGTTACGGTCTATTCATAGGTCTTTCCGGTATTTGGATGATGAAAAGTTTAGTTTATTATACCCGATTTATGCGCGACCTCATTTAGAATATGGGATTCAAGCAGCGAGTCCTTGTTTCAAGTATGAAGCAGAGATGCTGGAAAGAGTTCAGCGACGAGGTACTAAGATGATACAAGGTCTATCTAACCTATCTTATGAAGACAGACTGAGACACCTCAAATTATTTCCGTTATCTTACCGTAGAGTACTGGGTGACCTAAGATTGGCTCATCGTATACTGAACGACGACCTTCGCATTAACGTGTCTTATCCTTTACTTCCGTCTAGGACGGATCATTTCAGAGGACATTCAAAGAAAGCTCAAAAACCGAGATCAAACCGTTCACGTATGGAGTTTCGTTTCACGCACCGAGTAGTGAATTACTGGAATTCCCTACCGGAAAACGTATTATCAGCACATTCTGTTGAAAAAATTAAAAAGAGATTGGACCTCCGCAGTGTTACAAACTGCAAGGATTAATATAGATCGATGAACCTCCTCTGTTTGTTACTGAAGTCTTCGGTGATCTTCTGATAATAGATAAGGCAAACTATTGGGTAAAGGCTTCTCCTATTACTTCTAGAACAATCTGAATCACCTGCCATCAGCCAGGACCGCACGTCATCAATCCAGACACAAATCACAATGAATAAACAATGACTTAATTGTCATTGTTAGCCAAGACCTAAAGACTACTGCGGACTGCCGTGCAATAGCCGCCAAAGGTCTAAGAACTTTATGGTCAATACGTAGGGCTTTTATTGCCGTCGACGCTAAAACATTTTTGACCTTGTATACAGCGTTTGTACGTCCTAAACTTGAGCACTGCATACAGGCGGCTATCCCCTGCTCAAATGAGACAGTGAACTTTTGAAAAATGTGCAGCGAACAGCAAATAAGCTGATTCACGGAATAGCGAAGCTCCAGTATGATGCTCGACTGACCGAGCTAAACCTATTTTCGTTGTCATATTGAAGAACTAAAGACGAGTTGATTACAGTTTTAAAATTGCTTAGTGATGAATTTGCATCTGATATGCTCTCATTTTTCTTGTCTTCCAAAACAGAGAATTTACGAGGACACTAATAAAAAGTACACAAGCCCAGAAAAATTTTTTGTCAGTTGTATATCGACTTTCCCATCGAATCATCAACGACCGGAATTCATTACCTCAGCACGTGGTTGGGGCTCCATCTGTCGACTCTTTCAAAAGAAAGTTGAATCAAACTAGAGACCACTATTGCCAGGACTAACACAGGTAATCAGGCCTCCTGTCCTTTACAGACTGTAAACCGAAACTGAAAACAGCCTGTTACCTGAAGCAGTGTTGTCCGAACTCTCGATTGACTCATTCAAGAGAACACTGGACACTCTTTGAAGCATACTATAAAAGGAAGAGCATGGGAGGTAGGCCTTCTGTCCTAACTACACAAATCTGAAATCTGAATCAGTTGATGAAGACTAGGTTTCTGCCTGAAGGTTTTGGTGATTCACTGCTACTAGACACGGAAGTCCGTTGAGCGAAAGCTTCTACTATTCCGTACACAACCATTCAAAAACGCGCACTGGCCTCCAAACAACAAGTTATTAAACCTGAACCCATCGTGAAACCTGGTAAATTAACAACATTTCGTGACGATTCTCTCATTATCATGAACCTCGTTGACAATCCTGACCTTTCTCTCAGTCTGCAGGACAAAAATGACAGGATGCTCTGGGGTGAATTGAACAAGACGCTCGAACTTCCTAGAATAGAGCCTTTGACGGTCACCCGGCTCACTCGAGGAAAGGATTCTAAGCATCTAAATCACCCGAGGCTTCTCCGAGTAACACTTAAGAATGTTACCGAAGTAGAGGACGTCTTGCTAGCAAGTCACTTGCTGAAATCCGATGGTAACGAAAGGATATTGCCCGACATACCGTACTCTGAGCCCAATATCATACGGAACATCCCTAAAGAATCTCGCGAGAAGTTTTTCCGCGGAAGAAACATAATTGTGCAGGGTATACCGGAAAATACAGACCCTACTCAATCAAATTCTGACATCAGGGAATGGAAATTCATCAAACAGTCCTTGAGGCTCAAACACATACTGACTCAGCATGTGACGAGACTAGCCAAGAAGGACGGTGATCTTAGACCCCGTCTAATGAAGATAACCTTCCCATATTCCCACGTGGCGGCTGCAGTTCTGGAAGCATTTCGTGCCAACAGACGTCGATTGCCACCTGGAATTCACATGCACCCGGATAGGCCATATGAAGCTAGGACCAAGCACAAAGGCAAGTTGGAGCTGACCATTCCACTTGTGTATTGTCTAAATGATAAAATAAAGCGTGTAAAGCACAGGGCCTACCACCTCGGCAAACCTCATATAGGTGGGCTACCTGTCCATTCACATAAGGTTCATACAGAATAACAGGACGAAGCTCACACGTTCCAAATTGAAAGCATAAACTGCTTATATATGAACGCCGCGAGTCTACAAACAAACTGGATGAACTACGTGAACTTAGCAACTCTAATAAGGCCCATCTGATAGGAATATCTGAAACCTGGATATCTTCTCAGTTCTCGGACCAAGATTTAGCATTACCTGGGATGACTTTGTTCCGCAACGACAGAAAAATAGGAATTGGGGGCGGAGTTGCCATATACATAAGCTCTTGCTTGGAGGTGCACCAGGTTCACAACCTCGAGTTTAACAATCTTGAGGAATCCATATGGTGCTCTGTAAGATTGTCTAGTACTTCGAGGTGTTTAGTCGGAGTCATTTACAGAAAGCCAACTGCCGACATCGAGTACGATAGTCGTATGCTGGAAGGACTATCCCGCTCTACTCGTCCCGGTGTCACTCATATCCTGATTGTAGGGGACTTTAATCTCCCTAGAGTCAACTTCGCGGAACACACGTACACTGGAGGCGACAACTCAACTGAAGCTCGGTTCTTCAACCTCATCGATAACTTGGGATTATATGAAAATGTGAGGTCGGCAACTCGTTGGAGAAACAGTCAGACACCATCGCGCTTAGACTGTGTATTCACAAATGAAGAATTCGTAGTTGACAACCTCTCAATCCTGGCTCCTCTGGGAAAGAGCGATCATCCCGTCATAGCCTTCAGTTTTGTCATCAAAACTAAGCTAAGGTATCCCAACAATAATTTGCGTTGGAATTTTAAACGGCTGAATGTGCCAGCTCTACACGACTATCTACAACAGGCGGTTTGAGATATTCACCTCCAGCTCCATGTGGACGGTCATTGGGACTTCTTACTGCCCACGCTCTTATGTGCTACAAACCATTCAGTTCCTCAAACGGTTCCCAAAAGCTGCAAGCCACCTACAGTAATCAAGAACCGTACCCTTCGCCTGCTAAGCCGCAAAAGGCACTGTTGGGCAGAATACAAACGAACTAATAACGATGGAGCGTATGGGCAATACAAACATATCAGGAACACATGCACGAAGGCTATAAGAGAAGACAGGCTTCAGTACCAAACAAAGCTTATGGACAAATTCGCCTCTAACCCTAGAAGCCTATTCCGTTATGCAGCCTCTCTTCGTCAAGCCAAAACAGGAGTTTCTCAACTGCTAGGTCTTAACGGCCCGACCAACATTGATGGCGACGCCGCTAACCTTCTGGCGGCCCATTACTCTCAAACATTTCAACCGGCTGATATCAACTTTATTGACGACAGTTTCATCTGCAATTCCACAGGACTTTCTGAAGTGGACCTAAGCGCTGACTTGGTGTTCCGGAAATTGCAGCACTTAAGACTTGACACTTCTCCTGGCCCGGATATGGTTCATCCTGCCATACTGAGGGAGGCAGCCTCAATCCTGGCAACGCCGCTTAGCGTGATGATTTCACAATCGCTTAGCCGAGGCAAATTACCCGAAAATTGGAAGTTGGCTCACATCACACCAATTTTCAAAGGTGGTCGACGCAATGAACCTTCAAGTTATCGGCCGGTGGCTCTTCTGTCATTAAAACAACACATATAAGCGAACAATTGTTTTCAATTAGATCGTCATCAGGCTTTACTCTAATATACATGAATATTTATACGAAAATTTTTTAAACCAATCAAGGCAATATGAGTCAATAATCACAATGAAATAGAATAAGTCACTACACATAATAGGTAAAAGTACGAGTTGATAGTACGGAGACAGGTGAACAGATAGTGGTAAGAATAATAAACTACAATAACAAAACTCTTATCAATAGTTAATCTTTGGAAATAGAAGGTCAAATAAACAGACTAGGAATAGTAATCACAAAACCTTAAAAATCATTACGTAATAAGATGTGTGTAAATAATTAGATAGTGAAGAATACAAAGAGGCGGATAATAACAAACAAATAACGGATGTGGAAATAAGGTTAACAATAACACAGATAGAATAAAACAAATAATGATAATAACAAAATTTTTAAAATAAAAATAAAAAGACTGTTAGTTAAGTTATAACTGGCCATGGAAGGGATAGGGGAGTCATGTATTTCTTCTGTACACATAGATTGGGGTTATATGTACGAATTCCAATGGCTTCAGCTATATATAGGAGACGGGAACGGACTCCGTCGGGAAATGATGGAGGCATACGATAGATAACTCGAAATGATTTCGGTTTCTCTACTGCATGACCGCTATCAATATGATGTGCCAATCTTGCGTTGACCTTCTCTTGTCGACCAGCGATGTCTACTCAAACGAAGGATAAGTTACCTGAGTTGGCCTCTTCCATGTGCATTTACAAATTCAGCTGCTCCTGTGGAGATAGCTATATAGGGCCTACTACCAGGAAACTTAACCAATGAATGAGTGAACATCTACCAACTTGGTACTTAAAGGGTCAGCGAAAAACTATTCGCAGTTCTATACTAGCACATCATATTGATAGCGGTCATGCAGTAGAGAAACCGAAATCATTTCGAGTTATCTATCGTATGCCTCCATCATTTCCCGACGGAGTCCGTTCCCGTCTCCTATATATAGCTGAAGCCATTGGAATTCGTACATATAACCCCAATCTATGTGTACAGAAGAAATACATGACTCCCCTATCCCTTCCATGGCCAGTTATAACTTAACTAACAGTTTTTTTATTTTTATTTTAAAAATTTTGTTATTATCATTATTTGTTTTATTCTATCTGTGTTATTGTTAACCTTATTTCCACATCCGTTATTTGTTTGTTATTATCCGCCTCTTTGTATTCTTCACTATCTAATTATTTACACACATCTTATTACGTAATGATTTTTAAGGTTTTGTGATTACTATTCCTAGTCTGTTTATTTGACCTTCTATTTCCAAAGATTAACTATTGATAAGAGTTTTGTTATTGTAGTTTATTATTCTTACCACTATCTGTTCACCTGTCTCCGTACTATCAACTCGTACTTTTACCTATTATGTGTAGTGACTTATTCTATTTCATTGTGATTATTGACTCATATTGCCTTGATTGGTTTAAAAAATTTTCGTATAAATATTCATGTATATTAGAGTGAAGCCTGATGACGATCTAATTGAAAACAATTGTTCGCTTATATGTGTTGTTCTAATTTTCACTATTGGAATCTTTAATATTCTCTTGTCATTACCTTCAAAACTCATGGAGTCCCTGATAAGCGACGGTTTAAATGACTATCTACTGTCCTTAAATTTTTTTCTCACCCCAACAGAATGGTTTCAGGAAGGGTTACTCTTGTATAACCAACCTGCTGACTGCGGTGGACAGATGGACAAGCATCCTCGATCGCAAGGGATAGGTTGATGTCATTTACCTTGATTTCTCAAAAGCTTTTGATAAGGTTAACCACTTGTGTCTTATCAACAAGCTCAAACGACTAGGTATCAAACCACCTCTAATCGACTGGCTTACTTCATACCTAAAAAATCGACACTTTAAGGTTAGGGTTAATTTCACTTTATCTCAAGCTATGGAATGTCCTAGTGGGGTCCCCCAGGGCTCAGTACTAGGGCCTCTTCTCTTCTTGATCTACATAAACGATTTTCCTCAACAGGTAACGTCAGACTTATAACTTTTTGCCGACGACGTGAAACTTTGGAGAGAGATACGCAACCAAGACGATATACAGGCACTTCAGGAGGATCTGACGCGACTTCAAAGTTTGGCAGACGATAACGGACTTACCTTTAACACTTCAAAGTGTAAAGTAGTCCATCTGCGACATGTCGCAAACTACAGTTACAACTTAGGAAACTCCTCTCTAGTAGTATCCCAAGTCGAAAAAGATTTAGGAGTCTTGGTGCCCCATGACTTAAAGTCTTACGCTAACTGTGACAAAAATGCCTTCCGAGCAAACCTTGCAGTGGTAACGTTGAGGCGCATTTTTGGCCAGTTTGACGGAAGAACTTTCCACACAATCTTCAATAGTTTCATCCGTCCCCATTTAGAGTACGGAAACATAGTACTCCCCCCTCACTCCAAAAGGACAAGGTCACTTTGGAGCGTATCCAACGGCGAGCCACGAAATCAGTTCGAGGACTCAAATCTAAGCCTTACGAAGAACGCCTCCGTTCACTAGACCTTTACCCACTAGAGTATAGGCGTCTTAGAGGTGATTTATTAATGCTTATAGTATTCTTAACACTTCTGGACATCCTCTTAAACACCTACTTAAGCTTAGTTCGAATAATAACCTAAGGGGTAACACCCAGAAACTGGAAACACAACATAGCAAGACGGAATGTAGACACAACTTCTACTCCTTAAGAGTTGTCAAAAGCTGTAATTCGCTGCCGGCCGAGCTAGTCCAAGCGACTTCTCAGGAGTCCTTCAAGAGGCAACTTGACCTATTCTTAAGGACCAAGGACAGCATCACACTATGATTTACCAATTTCTTTTCCTCTTTTATTGTTAACATACCTAGGTTCCTGCCTGGAGGATTTGGTGATCCCCTGCTACTAGACACGGAAGCCTGTTAAGCGAAAGCTTCTTCTATTCCGTCCACAACCATTTGAACCATTTGAACTGAAAGGCGCTTACAATAAACTCAGGGTCAATGCAACGCTTAGATGATACTGAATTATCAAAGCCTCCATCGGAAGTTTTAGAAATCATTTGCAAATTAGGAAAAGGTTCTTATGGTAGCGTTTACAAAGCCAGATATAAAGCGAATGGTGGGATAGTTGCTGTAAAGAAGGTGTGTAACAGCCTACTAAATAAACGCCTATTATATAATATATATTATATATCTATTAACTTGCATACTTATATCCAGATCCGAGTGCTTTTTCGATTTTTACTTACAGACTCGCTTTATCACTAAATTTGTTTCGATAATGTATTGTTTTCAACGCTTTGATTGTGTTTATGTTATAATTCATACAATTCACATTAATTCGGGTTAAAATTAGTGATGCCCATCAATAATCCAAGCACTTAGTAACTTTTGAAAAACACATGCGTTGGTAATGACGTGATTAAAATAAGTTTTCACACGGAAGTTGCAGTTATGGAGGAAATCTTCAGAATACGTTAGATACTACCATAAAGAGCACTACCTAACTAGTATTGGGTCCCTAGGAAGGTCCTAATTGATTTCCTAACGGTTCTTTTCAACACCTTAAAACCTAATTTTGCGAGGTTTATCCATCTGTGGCTTGACGGCTGTAGCCTGAATCTTGTTTTTTCCTTCCTCGGGAGGGGGCGTAAAGGGTAAGACATTAGTTGTGAAGTAAATTTGCTTAGCAGCGTTTTTGAAATCGTTATCAGGAGATCAAACACATTAATTCCAAGTTGTCGGCTGAAGTGAAAAACTGAACATGATAAATTATATCGAAAAAAACGGATCAAATTAAAGTATAAGTAAGACCATTTTTGCCCCGAAATGCCCTGGTACAGCTGAGTGTGGGGAGAGTCATCTCTCTAAATGCTCTCGCATAGCCACGCACATACAGTTGCTGTCAGGGAAGTCCTACTCACTGCCTTCTCGCGGCATTACTGTTGTTTACGAAATTGATTGGTCGAGAAGCGAATGTCCGGCGCTTTAACGGTTTGATGGACACTGAGGGTCCACCTAGGAGAGTTGATAAACCCTGACTCCATAACAATGGTACACATGGGCTCCAGGATTCTAGTGGAACAAATGGCGTATGAACCAATTATTGGTCACTGCCTACCATGTGACTGCATCTCCTAACGTTGTTGCACTTCCTTGTGGATCAGACCTTTAGGGCAAAGGCCCCTTTAAAAATATCACCTGTTTCGATTTGGGCACCCGGGCAGTATCACAGCCCATACACAAATCAAGTGACTTGTGTGGTGTATATGTATTCGGTTCCCCTTTGTACCAATATTTATGTTTAAATAAATAAATAATTGATCAAGTCTTATTAAGGTTTGATGATAAACAATGAATACAAACCGCTTCACAACAATCAATTCTACTTCTTATCTCTCACTGTCTGCAACCAATGGTTACGATGTACTCATGTGCTACAAAATCCGTGTTACATTTCACTATTATTCGATATTTCAGGTTGCCTACAACAGTTTACACTGGTTAGCACTGCTTGTCGCTTAGGCGATGGAACAAAACACAACATGTCTCATTCATCACAGTCAACGAAATTTCACCGCGCTACTAGCATACAATTTCTATCCATAACTGTACACGCGATTTTAGCATCATTCACTCGTTTATTCCATTTTGCCGAATCAGTGGTTTAAAGGCTTATAGGTTAGCTAATGGTGTTTGGTTTTTTTAAAACAGATATCACTCTCCGAAGTGAATGATTTCTGTTGGGGCAGGACGATGGTATAAGCGGAGTCTGTTCTTAGTAAGTACTACACTATCGCTAGAACTATCGTCTTTGTGGGACAATAGCACAATCTTAGCTTGACAACCAATATTTTCAATTAAATTCGGATTCCATCTTTCTTTCCAAATGGGTGGTAACTGAAATGTCTCATAAAGACAGCTGATGTCATTTCCATAAATAAGCGTTTCAGGGAAAACCTGGAATTTCGCAAACGTACGTTCTGTCAAGGATCTCAACCACCTCACAGTATGACCTTTCATTGTTATCTACTAAGTAATAAGCTGTGTAGTAATTAAATTTCAATCTTTCAGTCACATTTGCTCCTTCTGAATCGTATTTCGTGCTTACGCTGCCATTTTTTTCGATATTTTTCCTTTTCTGTGCTTCTCATTTTTTTAAATTTTGCTCGTTAGGTAATGTTGGAACTTCAGTCAATATACACCCATGTTAGGCTGTACTCTGATAACTTTCTAGGTGACTGGAATATCAAAAAAATCCTAATAAGTTTAACTAGTTTCAGACTGTCACTGTACAACACTATGTTAAGAAAAAAATCATTATAATATGGAAGTTGAAAACACACTGCTTTAACAAAAAGTTCATTGTCTTCCATTCAATACTCTACTCTCTCATATTTATTATTTCACAGGTGCCTGTTGACAGTGACTTAGCCGATATAGTAAAAGAAATATCAATTATGCAGCAATGTGATAGCCCATTCATTGTAAAATGCTATGGTAGTTTATTTGATAGTCAAGATTTATGGATATGTATGGAATATTGTGGTGCTGGTTCAATAGCTGATATTATGCGTTTAAGAGGTAAAGCCATTGGTGAAGAAGAAATTGCTACTGTATTACATTACAGTTTATGCGGTTTAGATTATTTACATCAGGTAAGTTTTTAATACATCAAAGTAATTTTATTTATGAGAATTTGTAATTGTTCGTCAATTTTGGCAAGTAATTAATTTTAAAGGGAGATCGATTGCAAATTATTTAACTATTAACATCAATCACCAGGATAATCATCCCCCTTTGTATTTAAGCCTCGTTTATTCAGCGGTTCTATTAACAAACGACTTTTCAAAGGTACAAATGTACTTTAGTGGTTAGCGTATATGAAGTAATGTACGCATCATATACAGGCTCGTGTAGACAGTTACTTTTGTTATTAGAGGCCAAGTACTAAAACTACTGATCTACAAAACAATTTTTACTCCCTAGACAGGTTTTTAAATATTTTCAAATGTTTTGAATTACTTCATAAATTTGGTTGCCTGTATTAGTGTCCTCTCTGGTAGATTAATCTATTTGTTTCATATTTTCGCCCATAGATGCGAAAAATTCATCGAGATATCAAAGCGGGTAATATACTACTACTCAATTCGGGTGCTGCTAAATTAGCCGATTTCGGTGTGGCAGGTCAATTGTCTGATACTCTGGCCAAACGAAATACCGTCATCGGAACACCTTATTGGATGGCTCCTGAAGTTAGTTGTCATATCTTTATATATATAAATAATGTCGACAATGTCTAGCGCAGTAGTCAGATATGGGTTTACATACTCATTTTTGAACCGAATTTCGTATAAGTTTGTAGCGATGCTCATTCGACTAGACAGTTGGAAAATATCAACGCTGTAATCGACAAAATGAGTGAGCGCGATTATTGAAAGCTGCAGTTTTACTTAAGAAATACACCTTCAATATTTTCATCCCGACTCCCGGCTGGTAAGAAATCAAACTGGCTTTCGGAGAATAATATGTATGATTGAAAATGGATAATTTCTGTACCAACTCTTTCAGGTGATTAATGGTCATATTTAAATAATTTTAAAGCAGAACGAACTTTTTGCTGGAACCGAGTGAAATACTTGGGTAAATTATTCAGAATGTCCTACTAAAATAATTAGTGGCATGAAATTTTAAAATATGACAGGATGCTACTTAAGCAATAATAACTTTGCAAAAATGATCATAATCTTATTTCTTCTTACCATCTTCCCCCGAAAAAATATAAGGTCTATGTTTATTTTCAAGTATTTGAGACTTTCTCACTGAAATTTCTTGAACCTGATTTATTAGGGTTTGAGTTACATGTTTCACTTGGCGTCTTTCTCCATCAGTTCATTTTCGGAGTAAGAGTGACCTCCATTCTGGTTCAATTTGTTGGTGGTTCTTGGAATTGTATGTTCTAGTTTTGAACGATTTGAGAAGTGTATCGGGCGGTAATTCCATTTTACTTGCATTGTCATTAGTGTATTGTACATTCAGTTTGTTCTTGTGTCTGATCCATATGGTCCTCCCTGTTTGTACCATAAGTGTTACTGACCTTCTTTCCCGGCAGTTATCCCCGGTACCCGCCGAAAGTGTTATGCAAGACAATCTCTTGTGTATATACCTTAGTCATTGGTGTAAATTCAGTAATTGAAGTGATCAACAGCTGTTGTTTTGTTGGGAGTAATTTCCGAACCATTAAACATTCTGCTGGTGGAAGTCTTCTTTTTATCTCTGTGTTCAACGTATCTCTATAAGTGAGGACCCTTGGGCTCTGCGGTCATGCTCCCAGGTAGTTAAGACCAACACTAATCCAATTTCCTTTTCAGGTTCCTCAAGAAGTATCCTTCCACGGTGTGGGCAGCAGGGAAGTGACATCAGCCCTCATACCCGTAACAGCACACGAGGCCAAGTCGGTCACATTCAAATCCCTCCTACACCTCCTAATAACTCTTATCTCCCCGACTAACCCTTCTCACGTCCTTTTATCAGCTCTCACTGCTAGGGCAAACGATTCGAGTACGCGGAACGTTATTCCTGGTTTCCTGAAACCACGCTCTAAACTTCATGTTGGAGCTTTGCCAAATAGGACAACAGGCTTCCTTAGCTAGGACTTTAAAATCTCGCGCCATCGATGTGTGCTGGGTCTCCGAAACGCGCATACAGAATTTGAGTAGCGTTCAGGGCTCGTCAGGGCTGTCCACTCTCTCCACTATTGTTTAACTTTGTCACTGACGTACTTTTAGAGATAACACTTTCCTCATCTGAATTTCCAGGGGTTGAACTTCTACCAGGAGGTTCACTTGTTGGCTTGGAATATGCCGATGACATAGTTCTATTTGGTGAAGACGCTGACAAAATGCAGAGTCTTCTGACCACTCTAAGCAACAATCCAAGTATGTTCGGGATGCGGTTCTCTTCCTCGAAATGCGAAATGTTGCTTCAGGATTGGGTTGCATCAACACCCGAACTAATGATAGGGAGTGAAGTAGTTGAGCGTGTCGACTGCTTCATTCATCTGGGAAGTCTCATCAGCCCTTGTGGTCTGGTGTGTGACGAAATCTCAGCACGGATGCAGAAGGCTCGACTAGCTTTTGCCAACTTGCGTCATTTATGGCGTATGCGAGATATCCGTCTATCAACCAAAGAACGTGTTTACTGCGCAGCAGTTCGTTCCGTCCTACTTTATGGCAGCGAAACGTGGCCGGTAAGAGTAGAGGATATTCGTAGGTTACTAGTATTTGATCATAGGTGTCTTCGAAATATTGATCGTATATCCTAGGACCATCGAGTAAGTAACGCAGTTGTTAGGAAACGGGTATTATGTAAGGATGGCAAATCAATTAATGACGTAGTGAAACTTCATCAGTTGAGATGGCTGGGACACGTGTTACGTATGCCCAACTACCGACTGCCTCGACGTGCGATATTTTATGATGTAGGAGAAGGTTGGAAGAAAGCTAGGGGCGGCCAGACCAAAACATGGCACGAATCTATGAAGTCACTGACAAGTAGACTGAGCCATGTTGGTAGGTGTAGACTACCTGGTTGGGGACCGCGAGATGATAGCAACCGATGGTTAGAGACCCTGAATGACATGGCTCAAAATCGTTTGCAATGGCGCAGGTGCATCTACTCTCTGTGTTCGCCCAAATTCTAATCTTCTGAATTCTTCATGTCTCTTTCTTTTTTCTCTTTCCAAATTTATTTCACTGGATTATACTCTTTAAATAACATCTTCAAACCCTAATTTTTCTGATTACAGCTTATAATTTTACTACATGTAGCACTACGGGATTTGAATCGACCACTGCATCTCTATGCTAATTTGGTATGGCAACTCGAACTGATGTACGTACGTACGAATTTCTACGTTGTTACTGACTGACTATAAGTGAGGAGAAACTTTTGGAAAATCTAGCCGGTTTTTCCTAATATCAAAAACACAGTCTACTTAGGGGAGTTGGAAAATCCAGTCCAACAAGTTATATGGGCTGCATTATTCTAAAGAGACAGATGGCGTGGAAACTTATTTTGATAACCGGATACCATGGATTAAATCCTCAGATTGAAGGTTCAGGAAGTGGTCTTCGAAGAAAGTCACCTACGATTTGGGAATCCGAGTGGCTTCTCAACCTTCCCTCTGCATATATACATGCATTTACTTTTCTTTATTTGCAACACATTGATTCTGGTACATTTGGACACGAAATAAATCATGCCACACAAATGAAGTGAAGAACTTCAGAAGAGAAGGGAAGCAGAATAAGTAAATAAACGGACAAGATTAATAGATACAGTTTGGTTTAAAATGCAGATAAGAAAGTTTTCATACAGTTAAAGGAATTAGACTCACTTTTATGAAGAATGTAATAGAACACTACAGTAAGATTTCCATACTGATGTACACTAATTGCTAACTGATTAATTACTGTTTAGATAGTATGTACATCGTCAGAAGGTAAAACAATCTTAGCTGCCCACTCAAGGTCAGAAAGTCTTCTTTCAGGTAACAAATCCACACCTTCGTCACCAATTCCTTCAGAGGTGTTCCCGGAATTTCATCTGCGATAAGTTAAAGAGGAAGGAGATATTTGAACTATGGAGAGACGTAATTGTATAACATCATTCTGTCTGAGGCTGTTTTATGCAGATTTTTAAAGATGTTAGCACACATATATTGATCATTTTATCATTTCCTAATTTTTTCAAGGTTATTCAAGAGATTGGTTATAATTGCTCTGCAGACATTTGGTCATTAGGTATAACTGCTATTGAAATGGCCGATGGTAAACCTCCATTAGCTGATATTCATCCTATGCGTGCACTGTTTATGATCCCGAGTCAGCCTGCTCCAGCTTTACGTAAACCTAGCAATTGGTCATTGGAATTTCGTGCATTTATTGCAGCATGTTTGGCGAAATCACCTGAAGCGCGTCCTACGGCAGCAGCTTTACTACAAACTGAATTTATCCGTAATGCAAAACCTTGTTCAATATTATTGTAAGCTTTTTTTCATGTCTGATTATTATTCCAGTTAAATTTATATATGACGGGAGTTGAGATGCTTAATGGCTCTAATTATGAAATTTCTTTAGATTGATTTTTAACCCTTTATTGGAAAATGTATATTAACAATAATCAACTTGGTGAGTATTGACACAATTACAACAAAATGCTTACCTGAGTACAGCAGGCTTTTCCAATGTCATTCTGTGTAGCATGTTAAATTTTTGCGGATCACTTGTTTAAAACTAGTTTTCAAAGTTTATCTTTTGCCCATCAACCTGGTCTATGCAGCAAATACTTGATTCTACTGCATCCAGTTTTCGTATTTTAAGTAAACAAAAATTATCTGTAATTCATACTGTCATTGTGAATATAAACTTATATCTATAAGTTCACCTGTTCTTGTGAAATAGGTTATATCGGTCACAGTCTCTCTCGAAATGCATCTCCGAGCGTTACTCTGTTGGGTTATCATAAGGATTACAAAAGTTAGTCAGTAGCTAAAATCTTGAGCATCTCGTAAGCACTGGTTACATTCACCCATCTGTCGAAGTTATTCATGAAGTCAAACATAGTGGTTCAAATAGATCACAAATCAGGAGCTTATATACAATGCTTGTAAATTAAGGCAATATCGAGGCATACGCACAGTATGCACATATGCCAATAAGAGACTGATCAATTTCAGTCCTAAAACTTCAATGGAAAGATTCAAATAAAACAATATGAAGTGAATTAAACTTCACCCCATTGCACAAGCAAGTGGCTATCAGGACTCAGTAGCTAAGTGGATAACGCGATGGCGTTTGAAGCGAACGGCGCTGAGTTCGAGTCCCAGAGTGAACATCAACTCTGAGATGCAGGTACATTCAGATGACGAGTCCCAAATAGGACGAAACGTGCATCCTGGATTCCACTGCTAGCCACTATCCATCTTTGCTTATAATTGTTCACTATGTTTTTCATAATTTACCAAGTGAACAATTGTCTATTCTACGAAATATCGTAATAATTTTTTGATTAGTCGTTAAATAGTTATGTAAATCCCTTTCTATAATTGGTAATTCCAAACAATTTATCAGCACATTCTCAATATTCCTCGAGTTGACAGTTATCTTTCATACATAAACTGTTTAGTTTACTACGCAATTTCTTTTAATACTTGAAAACGTTTTCGATGGCTCTTTATATGATGCAATAGCTTCCTATTTTTTTTCTTCTGGACCAATACATTTTAACTCATTATAAGGACGATTGTAAAGCTTAATCGACTGATGCGGAAAAGAGAATTTTCTTTCTTGAATTATTTTTATTTCTTCTGCGATGAATCGATAGGTTTCTTCCTTTACTTCAATGCCAATTCATTGTTTATATTCATCATGATTATGAATCTACGTACAGTGGTCTTGTGATGCTACAAAATTTTCTTTTAACTTGAGAGTGGCAGTAGATTTTTACTTTGATCAATGAATTTTTGAGCTTTTATCAATGTAGTCTCAGTTCTTACCTGGAATCCTACATTTCAACTCAGCATCATTCAATCAATTTCAAACCACAAACCAACCTAAGTTAGATTACTAATGAAATCCTAGAAGCACTGGATCGAAGTTTCGTTCTAGCATGGAACTCCCCAGAAGTATTCAGTCATGACCCCGAAACCGGAAATCCAACTCAGCACCTGGGTTTTCAATGATTGTTTGTGGTTTCAATGGAATTTAACAATCTCCGCAACCTCATACTGACAATACATACGTGCTTAGCCACTTTCAGCGGTCATGCAGAGCGATCTGCTGCACAATATCCCTGCTGTTTAGTCAATAGAGGAATATCTCGCCTGTGTTATAGATGGCAGAGTTTATCAGAAGGAGATAGGTGATTTTTCGTGGTTGCACCGGAATTTCGTCAGTCACTCGCTCACGGAGAGTAATAATGCTTTCAAGTTGAGTGACCTCAACGAGGTGAATCACTACCCTTCCTATAGTCAAACCAGATGTGAATACAGATCGGTTAATTTTTGAGAAAAAGAAAAGCATTTCAAATAATATTCCATCGTGGGTAAAGTGTAGTCTACCTTAGTTTGGTCAACTATAGATAGTGTATCGTATATACTGTAAATCAAATATTTTAACTTAATGTGTGGTACCTTACGAGTTTATTGAGTTGAATTCGACTTATGTTTAGTATTATACTACCTATCCACCTATTCAATAAATGTGCGGACAGAATTGTTATTAAGCTTAAGAAAAACTGTTAGATCTAGAACTTGAGTTGTTGCTATTCCGCGCACAACTCGAGCACTGAAACGCTAGAACCCTCCAACTCTCAAGATAGAAGACAGAAGATGAGTTACAAGAAATTTTATTCCAATCGGTGTTAAATATGGTACAAAACACCCAGGTATTTACAGTTTTTAGTAAAAACGAAATCATCATTACAGTCATCTAATCCGCATGCAGTGGTTTTTAGCATTTTTTTCAATCGGGAAGCTACACATCGAAATTCTGGAATGTCTTCTGCTCTTCCTGAGCTTCTTAGAGCTTCCTTGAGTTCATCGATTTCCGTCCCTACAAATGCTCAGAAAATCCAAGAATTATTAAAGGCTGTCTATCAATCTAGTTCATTTGAACTGATCTCTTTAAAAGGGGATTCAATGCTTTAGTGAAGATCAATCAGAACATCGATCCTCTACGTGTTGAAAAAGGTATTGAAAGTTTCTCAGGGTTCTTGATTGTTTGTTCAGGTGATGACTAATCAGCTGAATTTGGCGGAATTGTTCGTGTCCATGGTTCTTGCAAAACATTTGAGGTTGAAAAATAGATTGCTAAACGTGTAATCAGGCAGCTAAAATGTCTGACTTATGCGGACTTTCATGAATGTTTTGAACAAAGGAAATGAAGGTATACCAAGTTCATAGCCATAAATATTAGTTACTTTAAAAGGGATAAGATTGCTATCCCTTAAAATTCGTTTTTATAACCTGGATTTATGTATCTATTAAATCATATACATGTATATACCCATTTATATGTATATTTCTTGCTTGATTTGCTTTTGTAGACAACTAATTAATGAAGCCAACGAAGCGAGAGAAAGACGTCTTCTACAACAACAACAACAACAACAACAACAACAACAAACATCTACACCTGATACACCGATTTCCGATGTTAAACGACGTCATTCAGTAATGAATAAAATTGATGAAAATCAAGTTAAATCTAAACAAAATCAATTATCTCAAGATGATGTTGATGATAATTTACATACAATGGTTCGTTCAAATTCAACATCTAGTCGAACTGCGAATAATAATATTAATTGTAATAATAATAATGAATCTGGGTAAGATAATTCTTTATGATGGTTTGCTTTGACTTTTGTTATCTTCCGTGTGTGTGTGTGTGTTGATAAACAGTTTCTTTTATAATGATATGGTTTTGTGTTAATTGGTTTATTTTGTATGTAGTTTTTGTCACAAATTGTCTCTAGTTGAAATACCTTTGAAAACCATGGAGCACTGAAAAACTGTTTTGTCTTAGTATGGAACTTAGCACTGTGTACCGAAAATACCTCTAGGTATCGAACTCAAGTCTCATAATGAGCTGTTGGCTATTAGACCATTGAGCTGGCGTCTTGTGGTGTACGTTTTTAAGTTTAGTCAATTTGTGACATAGAGGAACGGCCATCTAATGCTCTTAGTAGTTACTATCGCTTCCAGCACGTCTGAATTCTATCGGTCATAACCTCTTACTCCGAAATTACCCACTAGGGAAAACGATTGTAGTATTGATAAAGAGACAAAATGTATAGCAGCTAAGGCTGCTACAGTTATGTCTTCATACCCTGCAAATATATCACATGATATTACTGCCATTTAGAACACCGACTTATTGACCAAATCAATGACATATGAACCAGTACGAGCAGCCTAGAGTCAACTCTGAGTTCTTATTGGTCCTCTGAAATAGTAGCTTCTCGCCTAACCCAGCCGGTTCAGTTCAGAACACCAATATCGGCCTCTGCTATATATATGGTGTATTTCAGACAGTTTGTATACAAACAAATCAGACCGTATCATACCATAAAGTAGAAAATAACAATTATACAAGATCAGGCCAAACGTGGCTGTGGTTGTAGGATACTGTAACTAACAAGCTGGAAATAACTTAAGAACAGTAAATCGTATAATAGTAATCAATAGGACAAATAGAAGCTTATAATAAACAGAATATGAATATGGATATGACATAGTTACTTAATAGTTATACAATAAGAATATACATAATAACAGTCCATAAATAGATTCCAGCAGTTACCAACCACTTATTCTTCGTCCGGACATAACAGCTACATTAAATAGAATTAACGAGATGCGTAACAAATGAGACTTCAGTAATAATAGCGTTGTGATTGTGAAAAAGATTAAATACAGGAGAATACAATTCGAAAAGTAGTGAAGCAAAAAAGTATGAGATCATAATGGAATTCAACACTCAAGTAAGGATAAAGAATGTATACATTTAAACCGTCAGTACTAATTTCGAATCGGGCAACCGATTATTTCCAACTTTCTGCATCGTGATTATCCCACTAATTCCAACCACAAAGTGTTTAATTCCCAATTCTTAATTATTGGTTAGTTATTGACTACATGATATCATTGAATTGGTTCTTTCAAAATACCTATAACCAACTATGAATAAATGGTCTTGAGTGCTGTTAGAGGTATGAGGGCGGTTTTCACTTCCCGGTTGCCCACACCGTGGAAGGGTTCTTCTGGAGGTACCTGAAAAGGAAATTGGATTAGAGGGTGGTCTTAGTGACCTGGGAGCGTGACCGCAGTGCCCAACGGACAACTGCTTGTGGTCGGTCACACTCGACCTTTTTATGAGTAATTTTTGTGTTAGCTCCGTACTTGTTGAGACCTTACCACCGGAGACGGATATCCGTGGGATAAGGCGAGGTGTTCGTTTTTAGGGTCGACCTTTTCTAACCCCACCCCTCCATGTGTGAAGGCAGCATCGTTGTCATGCTGGTTGTCTGAAGGAAACACCTTACTGCTGTCACACCTGTTTACAGTCAACAGTACGACTTCGCCTTCGGACCTTGGGTTTGTTGCTTTTAGTCTTACCGCTCTTCAACCGACCTTTCTGACGTGGTAGGACCTTGAGAAACAGTTGTTCCAGTCAGTATAGCTCGGTTGCTTCATCACAATAGGCAAGCCCGACCACCACGTCAAGGTAGCAACAACGGTCGGGCCTATAACCAACTTGATTGGACTGGTTTATAGTCAGATTATATGTGCTTATGTGCGCGTGTTTGTACACTGATAAAATAGTTTTTGAACAAATCATTTTATAACATCACTGCAAAGCAACTATGTTGTCAGGCCATTACCGATTATGGTTGATTATATTTGTTTTATGTTTTACATGGTTAAACTGCAGATGTCACAGACTTTCTCTAGAACTATAGATATTTTGACGATATGACTGTAACAAAACAATTAATAAATTACTTAATGCTTTACAGAGCAAGAACAAACAAATAACATTCTGTTACAATGCCACATAGTAAGTGAGAAATACATGTTCTCATAACCTACTGTATTAGTAAGTGAAAAATTATTTTTTTGACCATGATCCACACCTGCATGTATCCGTCTAGGTCACTTTGGAAAAATACAGCCCCCAAATGCCGTGGTATGGCCGAGAGTGGGGTGGACCCTCTCTCCCTCTCGAAATGCTCTCACACGGCCACGCGTATGCAGCCTCTGCCAGAGAAGTCCTACTGACTGCCTTCTCGTGGCAGGGGTGTTGTTTACGAAATTGAGAGGACGAAAAGTGAATGTCCGGCGCTTTGACTGGATTCCAAACCAATGGTGCACATGGGCTTCAGTATCCTGCGGGAACAAATGGCGTATGAACCAATCGTTGGTTACCGGCTACCATGGGATTGCATCTCCTCACGATGCTCCACTGCCTTGTGGGTTAGACTTTTAGGTCAAAGGCTCGGTTTGTGGCCCCCTAAGAAAACCACCTTCTTCGGTCTGGGCACCCGAGCAGTATCACAGCTCACACACACAAATATGGTGTGGCGCATATTTATTTGGTGCCCTCTTGTACCAATATTTATGTGTTCAAATAAATAACAAATAAATAAGTTACTAGTATTTCTCTGTTTGATTATTATGCCGGTCATACATTAAGAAATCCATGCCTTAGTGATTTAATAAGATTGTGGAATATAATTATTTCATCAAACTATAATTCTGTATTGTGTTACATATCATTGCTTCGTATATTTCACCTATCTATATGAATATTTAATGAAAGACAGTGAATTTACTTTCAGTAAAGACATTATTTTATCGTCTTACTAATCACTATTCCTTTAATCTTACTTTAAAATATCAGTTTGGATATTGATGGTGCGGCAACTTTAGTTTCATTATGCTCAAACGAAGATCGCACAAATCATCATAATGACGGTGATGATGATGATGACGATGATGACAATGGTAGTTTTATACGTCATCACGATGATGAAACAAATGTCAATAATGCCTATATATCTTCCGGTAATCTTGATACAATGGTTGTCAATGATGGCGGGGAAAGTGAAGAAGATAGTGGTTCTGTCGTGGTACATGATACAACTGGTGGTTCGTCAGATGGACTAGATGATGCAGAACGCGATCAACGTGAAGCTTTCGAATTACTAGACGCTGCTCTTCCGCCGGCTGTGCCTACTGAAGGTACACTAACTAGGAGAATTGATAAGGCCGTAAAAATGGTAAATAATATCGGGTAAGTCACTTTTTATATGATCACGAGTAAACTATTGAATCATCTCGTTTTTAGTATTCAGGACTGAATGTTGACCAAACTTTTTTGGCATATATTTGTCTTGTGTGGATTACCTCGATATAGCCTTCGAACAAGTTATTGAATGTCTTTAGCCAGTTGCCCAGTAAAATACGCGTTGGCATCTTGTGAGTAACATCCGCCACATCAGTACTAAAAACTAGACAAATATATTGGTTATTACTCAATGATCAGGGAATGAAAAATATTACGCTCTATTAATCTTTAGTGTGGATCGGAATTTACTGACTAATTGCCGACACCTCTTTACTTACAACAAGACTGTACTGTTTATCGTTTGCCAGTTTCACTCAAATATGCTACTCAATGAAGTTCGAACAAATTCAATAACTGTCTTGATCGCTTATATACTGTCTGATGGTATCTTATGTCCAGGATCTTATAAAGTATAAAATTGGTTTAAATTAGTAAATTCTCTTGAAAGTGATCAAAATATCATCAAACAATCAACGTTAAACACAGACAAGAAAAAATCACATTCATTTCGTATGGCTGAATGATGTGTGTCCTATCCACTTCCAACGACTTTTCTTAATTTCCTCCTCAGCTGGAAGCTGGTTTGTTCTCTCCCATAGTAGGCTGTTATTGATGGTATTCGGCCAACGGACAGTGAGTATCTGGCGTAGACAACTGTTTATAAATAATTCTACTGTTTTGATAATGATTGTGGTAGTTCTCCAAGTTTCACCTCCGTACAACAGAACTGTCTTGACGTTCGTATTGAAGATCCTGACTTTGATATCCGTTATGAGTTCTATATATTCTTCAATTGTATGAATACTGTCCTTGCTTTGCCAATCCTTCCCTTTACGTCTGCATCTAATCCTTCTTGTTCATCGATGATGCTGCACAGGTACGTGAAAGATTCCATCTATTCCATAGCTTCTCCATCACGTGAGATTGAACTGATATTCTTTGTGTTCTATTTGAGAATCTCGGTTTTCCTCTTGTGTATGCTGAGGCCTACTGCTGCTACACTATTTGTCTTCACCTGCATTTGTTGGTGTGTATGGGATAGAAGAGACAAATAAAATCGTCTAGCCACATGCAAACTGTCCATTGTATTCCGTGCTTTCCCTCAGATAACGAGGTCTTCATAATCCAGTCAACCATCAGAAGAAAGAGGAAGGGGGGAGTAAGCAGCCTTGTCTGACTCCGATACTCTCTTGGAACGCATCTGTCAGCTATCCTCCATGGACGACTTTGCACTGTAGTCCGTCGTATGAATTGCGAATGATGTTGACGATCTTTCCAGCTACTCACACCGTAGTGTCGAAGAAGGTTCTATAAGTTTCTCCTAACCACACTGTCAAATGCTTTCTCATAATCAAGGAAGTTGATGTATGGTGACGAGTTACATTCAATTGATTGTTGAACGATGATCCGTGGTGTGGTGATATGGTCTGTGCACGGCCGATCCTTACGAAATCCAGCCTGTTGATTTCGAAGTTGGGTTTCCACTGAATCTTTCATCCGGTTCAGCAATACCTTGTTCAAAACGTTTCCTGTTACTGACAGTAGTGCGACGCCTTTATGGTTTTTACGTTTACTCAGATCTCCATTCTTTGGTATCTTGATAAAGTGTCCTTCCAATCTCTTGGCATTTGTTCTTCCTCCAAAATCTTCCTGAATAGAACGTAAAGCATGTTTGCATTTACTTCAATGTCTGGCTTCAGTGCTTCAGGTGGCCCATTATCAGGTCCTGCTGCTTTCCCGCTCTTGGTTTGTCTGAAGGCCATCCTGATTTCCTCGACTTTTAGTGGAGAGACATCTACGAAAAAGACTGTGTGCTACTTCAATGTGTGGTGGATTCAGTTGAGCTGGTCTATTCAACAGTTCCTCGAAGTATTCAACCCATCTGTTCCTCTGTTCTTGAATTTCAGTGTTTGCTTGCCTTATTTGTCCTTGACTGGTCTCTCTGGTTTACTATATTTCCCTACCAGTTTCTTCGTTGTGTCATATATTTGTTTGATATTTCAGCTTTTTCCGCTGTCGTCGCTAGTTCTTTCATGTATTTCTGCTTGTCAGCTCTAATGCTCTTCTTCACTTGCTTGTTTGCCTCTGTGTATTCAGCCTTTGCCTTGACTTTCTCTGTTCTTGTTTGGCTGTTGTTAATTGCTGTATTCTTGTTCTTCCTTTCTTGAATCTTGTCAAGAGTTTCGATAGAGATCAATCTACTGTTATAGTACTTCTTGAGGACGAGTATCTCCTGAAACGTTGAAGTTAGTGCTTCTCTAATCCCTTTCCAGTTGTTCCCTTTATCAGTTTCTTCTTTGAGTATATCTTGTAAGGCTTGGGACCTGTTGCTGATAGTTATCTTCAACTGGTTGAGTTTGTCAGTGTCTTGGGGGAAGGCTGTTTTAAACTTTTGTAATGCCGCTTTTTCAGTTTTCCAGTGCTTCTTTAGCTTCAGTTTCATTTTCAGAACCACTAGTTGGTGGTGATCAAAAGCTGTGTCAGCTCCTTTGTTGGTTCTCACGCCTTCCATTGGCCTTTTGAATTTTTTATTGACGCATATATGATCGATCTGGTTCTGTGTAATGTGATCCAGTCAAGTCTATGTAGCTTTGTGTATGCATTTGTGTTGGAATGTCATACCACCTACAACCATTTTGTGGAATGCACACAAATTTTCCTATCTCACCGTTCTCGTTCCCTTCTCTCAGTCAGTTCATGTCGTCCTACGATATCTTCATATTCGATGTTTTCCATTCCGACTTTGTCGTTTAAGTCTCCCATCAGGATAGTCAGGTCATTTCATGGGCACATCGCTATGATTGCTTGCAGCCTCTCGTAAAACTGGTCTTTATCGTCTTCATCTCTGTGATTGTTGGGTGTATAACATTGGATAACATTGATTGTGATTCTACCATTCTTTGTTTTGAAAGATGCTTTAATAATTCTAGGTCCATAAGATTCCCATCCGATGAATGCTTTTCGTGTTTCTTTGGACAGCATCAGAGCACATCCCTGAGTGTGTGGAACACTTTCTTCTACGTACCTAGAGTAGAAAAGCATCTCTCCCGAATGTATTCTTCTTTATCCAGCTTGGGTCCAATGGGTTTCATTGACGCCAAGAACCTTTGAGTTTTATCTCCTCATTCCCGATGCTATTTGACTGGTCCTTCTGGTCTCCCATATTGTTCGGACGTTCAGCTTTCATCATGAGGCGACATAGTTTTTCTGAATGAAGACCCTTCAACTTGCAGGACAGATTTTAAGTGGTTTGAATCGTTTATTGTGGTTAGCGTATTTTACCAAGGTTGTTTTCTGCGGGAAATATATATATATATATATATATATATATATATATATATATATATATATATATATATATATATATATATTTGCTATCACTAGTGAATTCCGTCGAACCCCTGAAAATGTAGTAAATATCATTGTTTAGCTCTAATTATACAAAATATCTGCAAAATTTAACGCAATTCTGAATGCTATTTCATCTGATTTACTATTGATTGATTTAGCTTATGATAAAGGAACTAATGGAATCTTCAGTTTCTAACTTCATTTAACAGATCCATTCGTAGTATCGCATAGGCTTATCGCAATATAATCACTTGGACAACCATATCACCAATTGATTAGTTTAATAGTTCTAACTTACTTCCCAGGACAGGGTTGGATGGAGAATGCTGGTGAGCGGCCTATGCTCCTTTACAGGGAGTAACAGGTGTAAGTAAGTAAGTAAATTACTTACGCCAGTTCTTTCCAGTTGCTATCCATCCTTTTCATTTCTGCTTCCAATTCTCGACACAGTGTGTTCTCTGGCCTTCTTCTTTTTCGTTTCCCTTCAGAATTCCAAGTTGTGGCTTGGCTCATGGTTCAGTTTGGTGGTTCCCGTTATATATATCCTATCCAATTCGAGCATCTTTTCCTAATGACTATGTTGTAAGCTGGCAATGAATTATTTTTATAGTATGCATAAGTGCTCAACTATCAAAAATTTTCTAGATGTTGTGAATCCGTAATGAAAAATTTTGTCGAACAATTATTAAGTCGATTAACGAATAACCAATAACAGATGTGTTTCCAATGCTATTCATACCAAAGGGTGACTATCAAGAGGACGAGTGAAAAAGAGCGTACGCTAATAAGGGCTACCATCAAAAGAGTAAATATTAATACATGTAATAATTGAAAGGGGGGATAACATTCTTTAATAGTATGAAATATGTTCGATTTACACTCTGCCCCTTTACCTTAAGATCAATTAAAAACGTAATTTTCTAAATATATATGGTTAAGGGTCTACTTTCAATGAATAATGTAATCTTTCGAATTCGGTAGTAAATTGTTATTGTTATTGCCCTAATCATGTTATCTCAATGTCCATTTCGAACAACTAAGATATAATCTATTGAAAGGGATGTTTGTGTGTGCTAAATTGCTAACAGATCACGAATTTGTTAGACAGTTTCAGGTGACTGAAAATATAAAGGTTATAGACTCTGTATTTTCAGTGAGAATGTAATGTAAATTGAACATATTTCATACGATTAAAAATGTTATTCTGTCTTTCAATTATCACATGTATTAATATTTTCACTTTTGATGATTGCCGTTTCTCATACTCTTCCTCCGACCCATATTAATGTGAACTGTTTCCGAATAAATAATGAATTGCCATCAAGAAAATTGTTCAATACATGTTCAATTACTCATAAGTAATATAGTTAGAATATACATATTTCACTGTTATTTCCAGTAATTTGATTCAGTTAATTTATACATTCTTTCTATGTTCATTTTTAGTTGTGAACAACAATCAAATGATATAAATAATAATATGAATATAGGCGGTGGTATTGGTCATGCTCCACCATTTATTCAAAGACCATTTGCACCATTTTCTCGTGCTATTCAACAATCTGGTCTTTATACAAATGGATTAACTAATGAACCAAGTTCTTTAAGTCGTTTATCTTATACAGAATTAGAACAATTACTTATATCATTAACAAATGATTTAGAAACAGAATTAAGAAATTTAGCTGTTCGTTATCGTCATAAACGTCAACCATTATTAGATGCAATTGCAGAGAAAACAGCACAAGCATCAATAAAAACAACCAATACTATAAATAATGATATAACATCAAAATCTAATCCAATTACTCAATATTAATTCATTGTTTACTTAATTCATTTCATTATTATCTATTTAAGTTTTATTGCATGGTAACCATTGATAGATAACCCCTATCATCATTGATTTCAAATATATTTTACCCTCTTTCTTTCTTTTTTCTCTTTGTTGTTTACTTATGATTATCTATCGTTTATTCCTGTTTTTGTCCTTTAATGAATTTGTGTTCATTTATGAACGATTAATAGAAGATAGGAAATGTGTTATTTCTTAGTTAATTAATTTTTATCATCATTATCATCTCATGCTTAGTTTATATTTGTTTTCTATTGACAACTGTATATTAATCTTGTATATTTACATGAATATATATATACATACTTCAATAAATGGCATTTTATTCATTATAGTTTATTGTTTGAACCCTTTTGTTTAAATTCAATGAGTGTGTTGATATGTTTATTATTATGCTGCACATGGGCTACAGTATCCTGCGGGAACAAATGGCGTATGAACCACTCGTTGGTCACCGACTACCATGGGACTGCATCTGTTTACGATGCTCAACTGCCTCGTGGATCAAACCTTTAGGTTGAAGGCTGTGAGTGTGACCACCTAAAAAAACCACCTTCTTCGGTTTGGGCACACGAGCAGTATTTCAGCCAACATTAAAATCGAATGATTTATGTGGTACATATCTATTTGTTGCCGATTTTTGTAAGGGCTGGAATAGTGCTTGGATGCCCAGACCGGAACAGATAGTTTTCTTAGGGGTTCACTCCCAGAACCTTCGACCTAAAGGTCTAATCCACAAGGCAGTGGAGCAACGTAAGGAGATGCAGTCACATGGTAGTCGGTAACCAATAATACGTTCATACGCTACTTGTTCCTTCAGGGTACTGGAGCCCATGTTCACCAGTGGTTTGGAATCAGGGTTTTCTACCCCCCCCCCTAGGTGGGCTCTCAGTGACCTCCAGCCCAGTTAAAGCGCCGGAGTTTCGCTTTTCGTCTCCTCAATTTCGTAAACAACAGTAATGCCACGAGAATGCAGTTAGTAGGACTTCTCTGGCAGTTGCCGTATACGCGTGGCCATGTGAGAGCATTTCGAGAGGGTGAGCTGACCCTCCCCACTCTCAGCTGTACCAGGGCATTTGGAGGCTCGTAGTTGAAAGGTATTTTAAACACTCATTTTTTATGTCACAAATCAAAATTAAATGCATCAAATTAATTGGTATCTGATCTGATATGTTTACTCATTTATGGATTAGTTTTTTTTTCTTAGTTGAATTTTTGTTGATTAATCCGAAATTAAATGATTGAATTCATAACTTAGTTGAAGCTAGACCACCATGGGAAGCCTGGAAGCATTAGACGGCCGTTTCGTTTTAGAATGAGACTCTTCAGAATAATATAAATGATTGGTTAGATTGTATTCAAATATGCTAGTGAAGATTTGATAGTTCACAATTGTATATCTTACTATTTGTTATCGTCTAAAATAAATGGTTTAATAAGCGATTATATACTGTTAAACTATCAAGTATCATCATAGTTCACTATGTATGCATCTATTTGTTATCCGTGTAGATTCAAAACCTCATTCTGTACATAAGTCACTCAAATTCTTAGTGTTGATCGACTGAAATAGTTATAGGAATATTTTGTTCGTTAAACTCATTGAAAGTGACCTAAGTATCAAGTAGTTTCCAGTTGTTATTTATTTCTGATTGATTCCCATTCACAATGAATGACTTTGAACTAAGAAGCTTACATCTTTAAGATTTTGTTATGTAACTATATCTTGTTAAACTATTTAGACTTTTGTTGCATAACTCTCTGTTATTTAACTTACTCTCAGTAGAACCTCTGTACAGATACATTGATATAGGCGAATGTTTGTCCCAACTTTTGGTCAATAGATTATAGTATTCACATAGATTTAGACGAAGAAAAGAACTAATTTGTACGATATTGTGCTTTTTTCGGATCTCTTGTAATAGGATAGATAGAATCAATTTTGAGTTTTTTAAAGATAGTTCGTTTAATGGATATCAATAATCCTATCATTTGTGCTTAGTTCTCCTTTATGGTAATGACTGTATTATTTGTCAAACAATAAGACATCAGTACTTATTGGTAGCATCAGCATTACTCATTCATTACGTTCTGGTGATATAAAGTGATATGATTGCTAGTTGGAATTATCTATTCAGACGTAAAACATTTTGATTCATTATGTTTTATTATTAGTTTACCGAATCGAAATATATTTAATGCTGGCTTGCTCTATGAAATGCAATGAGACGTCTTTCATCCTAATTAAGATATGTTAGTAGGTGAAGTTACATGAATCACCTCTCGATTGACAGTTATTTAATTGTGAATGATGTTTGAATGAACAGTTATTAGTTTTGGCACAACTTACTTCATTAGTTTCGCTTCTTATATTCTTTTACTAATCTGTCTACCATCGATAGTAGTATAGTCAAAATATGAGGGTTATCAGTCTGAAGTAAGGATAATCATTCATTTGAGAGACAGAGTGATTTGTTCCTTAACTATTTTAATGAAATGTGATCACAGATTTATATAAGTAGTGTAATGATATAATTATTCAAATTTTATAACTGAATAAAGAGACAACAACAAATTCACTTTTAACTTATCGAAAAGTTACTTACTCACTTACGCCTTTTACTCCCAATTGAGTATAGGCGGCCGTCTGCAGCCCCTCTGGGGCTACTGCCTGTCCCAAGCCCGGATAAAGGAGGAGGGTTGGACATGGGGTTAGCGACCTCGTCCCGTAGAAAACTAACTCGCTAAAAAACGCTAATCAGGAAAAATAGTCCAAACCATTCGTCGAAAAGTAAGAAAATACAAATCATAATATGTCTGAAGAATGAAATAAATTCATTGTATTCTTGTATTCAACTACACAAAACTTGCAAATGTTACTTTGAAATATTAAGATAATTGGAATTTTATAGTTAAATTTATGAATTAATCAAGGTTAGAGCACTATGGAGAACCTGGAAGCACTGAACGGCCGTTTCGTCCTAGTATGGGACTCCTGAAGTTCTATTGAGAAGCAGTAACTAGTGTAGTTCCACTGGCTCTGTTGTGAGATTGTAACACACTGAAGAAAATGGTGAACGGTGGCGCAATTTTGTGGATTGATGAAAGTTAGACATTAACACCGTTGGATGCCGGCTCAGTGGTCTAGACGTTAAGCGTTCGTTCCTGGGTTCGAATCGACAATTGTAATGTTTGGTTAGATTTCCTTGAAAAAGCTTGAACCAGATTGCCAGGTGAAACGTTGAATTTACTTCAAATTCATTCGCTGAGATTAAAATCTCATATACATTCTTCCTCTTTAAGGTCTCACATCAACTCGGCGCCCAAATATTTTGAAACTATATTCGTTCAAATTTAGACGAAAGTTCTTATTTAATATAGACTATCGTTTGATTTTGATGATAACATTTTATAACACGACCGATACAGTTTTATCAGAAATAAGAACTAAACACAAGTCGATCACTGAATCCTTCATTTCTTTAAAGTTATTAGTTTCAAATTCATTCTTATCTTGAAATAATGCTAATTAAAGAATGAATGGAAATTATAATCATACAAAACATTTCTTTCGTTGAATTTCACAGTATTCAGTTAGTCAGTCAGCTACAACGTAGGACCAGGCACATATATGCATCAGTCTAAGTTGCCATACTTCAGTATCTAACAACTATAATCATATATAACAAAAGAATTGTGCTGTCCAAACTACTTGTACTAGACATTTGATCATGTGATACATCCGTTTGTTCGATCGAGAACTAGACTAGATCGGAAGAAGGGTTCATTGTCACGTCTACTAAGCAATTAGTTAATACAATGAAATAGTTTCTTATATTTTGTGTAGTTGGACATTTCTATCTTCAACTGTTGAGCACTAACAAGTTATATTTATAATCATTTGGTCTTATAATTGTTATGATAATATAGTGAGTTATATTTTATAACTCTCGATTTATGATACTACTACTAGTGATAGAAAGCGGTCTTAATGGATTATGAATCAACAGTTTAGGTTATAAGTTAGTGAAGTGGAAATTTGTACATTTCAGATTTCTATCAATACATCTGTGTGATCAGAACAACCTTAAAGAATAATCGGAATGACGATAATTTATGGACGAACCAACCGTATATAAGATAACAGGTCTTAAATTTTGGCGCGAAATTCATTCATTCATTTGGCTAAATAGAGTTTTGACATTTTAGCTTATTTCAGTTCATGATAAAAACCCTAAATCTAATTTCTAACCTTAATCATTAAATGTAAATCATAATTATAATACCTCACACTGGTTTATAACCTTCATTTGGTCCTGGTTACTAGGTGGACACTCTCAAAGTCAGTTCGGCGTCACTCATCCATAAATTATAGTCTCACCGGATAATCTCTAATGTTGTTGAACTAATCCACAGAAAATCGTATGTTGTAATCTTTTTCACTATCATCTACGGTAACTTAAATTTGTACATAAAGAGTGGAATTATCATCCTAAAAAATATTCTTCCTAAACACAGACTAGATTATGTCTTGTGATTGTTTATATTAAGACTAGATATAAAATTCTGATGAGAAATAATACTAATATTTGTAGTCAATTTCGGACATTACTATACTATAGTGAACAAGAACACCAGAGGGGAACAACCGAATGTATTTGACACAACATTACAGCACTTGTTAATAAAATCTAACAATCATAAAGTAAATGCTTAATCTGCAAAATGTCCATCAATTGTCTCAAAATGACTCAGATTTCACTGTTCTTGCATTTTCATACAAATTACATTCTGTTTCTATTCTTTACTGTTTGATCCTCTTGTCTCTCTGCTGTCAGACTTTCTGTTCACGACTAACGTCATATTACTACTTACATCGATATAAGTAGCATACACCACATACAAAATTCAATCGATCAACATTTCTTGTTATCGTTGGTTGTCCACTCACTCACTTACTACCTTATCCACACTCACTCTCTCATTCTCCCTTTATAGCTTATTCCATAATAAGGAATTAATGAAAGCATATTAAAGATAAATGTTGCCAAGTAGAAATAATTAATAATTATTTTCTATTCCAATAGTTTAAATCATGATTCAATTGAAGCTAGACCACTATAGAAAACCTGGGAGCACTAGACGGTCGTTTCGTTCTAATATAGGACATCTAAGCAGTGTACATCCACGATCCCGTCCCCCGCGAGATTCGAACACGGGACTTATCAGTTTCGCGCGTAAGCGCTTAACCATTAGACCACTGAATCGGCATCTCACAGTGTTCATGTCCAGCTCCAACCAATCTACGAAATTGAGTCACCGTCATCATTGTCTTCAGTGAGCTGATATCGCACAACACACCTGGCGAATGCGTACTGTTGACGAGTCCCATACTAGGACGAAACGGCCGAAATGACTAAAATCTCCACAAAAAAAAACCCTTTCTAATATTTTCTATTCATTATTATTTTTTTTAATATTTAGATTCATTTCAATTCAACATTTCATTATGGTTCATAAACAAATACAAATTTATAAAGATCTTGGCACTTCAGAACAATGTTACATTCATTTGAAAAATGCATTTCAATATTTAACATCTTTATATAAAATTGAAGAAATAAATAGTACAATAATAAATAATCAAAATATACAATCAAATTTATTATGTTTTGGTGGTGGTTATGATTTAGGCTATTTAAACTCATTACAATTATCTGGTTGTTTGAATATACATAATTATATTAAAGAAAATATGGGTAGATATCTTGGTATTTGTGCTGGTGCTTATTTCGCTTGTGATTATTGCTATTTCGATATGAATGGTCCACTTGAAGTGTATGGTGAAAGATATATCAAATTATTTCAAGGTTTGTTGTTCTAAATATATTGGTATTACTTACTTACTTACTTACGCCTGTTACTCCCAATGGAGCATAGGCCGCTGACCAATATTGGTATTAGTTAATTTGTTAGTTCTTATTTGTTATTTCAATGGGTAAAATCATGAGTGGATGCGCACTGCTGAGGAGTCTCACAATAGAACGAAACGACCGTCCAGTGTTTCCAGATTTTTCATGGTGGTCTAGCTTCAACTGACTCATGATATTAACCATTGAAATTACTATAATATCTACAAAACCCATCTAGTATTTGTTATTGCTTTTGCATTCTTGACTCAATCATGACATTGATTGAAGATTACCCCTATCTTATGAAGTAACTAAAACTGTACGTTGCAGGTAAATAATTTTTTTTGTAAATTTTGTAAATTGTGGGCATTGTTCTTGTTACGAATATTAAAAGTTTTCAGAACCCAAATACCCTGGTACGGCCGAGAGTGGAGGAAATCAGCTCTCCCTCCAAATACTCTCAAGTAGCCACGTGTAAACAACCACTGCCAGAGAAGTCCTACTCACTGCCTTCTTGTGGCATTACTGTTGTTTACAAAATTCAGAGGACGAAAATCAAATTTCCGGCCCTTTAACCGGGTTGGTGTATAAGGACAGTCTACCTAGGGGAGTTTGGAAACCTCGATTCCAAACCAATGCTCCATATGGGATTCAGAATTCTGAAGGGACAAATGGTGTATGAACCAATCGTTTGTCACCGGCTACCATGTGACTGCATCTTCTTACGATACTACACTGCCTTGTGGATCAGACCATTAGGTCAAAGGCTCCGAATGTGTCTCTCTAAGAAAACCATCTTCTTCGGTTTGGGCACCCGGGCAGTATCCTAGTTTTCACCCAAATCGAATGATTTATGTGGTACATATCTATTTGTTGCCTCCTTGTATCAATGGTTATGTGCTTAAATAAATAAATGATTAGCTCAAACTCACTCAGCAAATTAAGTGCATAAACCTAAAATTTTCATTGTAGAATGAACCAAATCCTCAATACTTCTTCGATTCTTCAGTTGTAGCAATTTAGGATTATTTTGATGAAATTTTGTTCTCTGAGCTGGATGATTTGATCGTGGAGCTTTCATTGTTCTTCTGAACGACATCATCAGCACATATCTGCACCTTGTCACTTGTTCGCTTGTTAACCTTATAGTAACTCTCCTTCAATCAATTTCGATCATGGTCAATTCCTTTTGTTAACTTAACAGACAATGATAATCAGACCGTAACAACTCGTCTAATTCTTCGCACTATTATGATCACTAACATATTTGTATAAACGTGTACGCTTTATCATATGACAGACTCGAACTAAAGTGTTTATAGCTTAAATATCCCTTAATGATTCATTCTTTTCTCCATGTATCTATGTACTCGATTCCTGTTAATTGCTTTTGACTTGCCTAGCAGCGCCTTGATTCGACTAGACTATAAATTCTCCTCTGTATTCACTTACTCACAAATATTGACCTCTCTGCTTCAGATTTGCTTGATGTGCTCATAGCTTTGTAATCTGTCCTATCCACCAATAAACTGTAGTTGCCGCTTCTTTATTGTCTTCTGATTTCAAGCACCGTTAAGATTTATGTAATAACGATTACAAAGGTGATTGATTCACGAAACAAAGCCACTACAACCTTGACTGATTTTATATGGTCGTACGTGTGATAGTTAGTTAACCTATTCATGATGTGTCTGCAACTTATTTTTGTTTGACTATAAATATCAAGTCACGCTTAATTAAATCAAGTGGGCTCACTCATCTTCTCCGATCCGTTTCACTTCTCTCTCTCCTCGCTTCCGTGATTTTCTGTTCACATCAATGATTGTATGAAATATGCGTATTTGACTTATTTTTATTCCGTTATTCCCTAACGCTATATACGATGAGTAGGAGCATGTATATTTCGATAACAATTATCATCGTCCGATCTAATCGGAGTCATATGTAGAGCCACTAAAACAATCTGTTGACACATGAGTTAAGATGATCAGTTTGGTGGTTTTTGCGATTAAGTATGCAGTTGTTGATAAGTTTATAACATAAAATATCAGATTAGAAGAGAAGAAGATAAGAAAGATGAATGTGGAAAAAAATAACAAGACACCTATTTATAACAGCCAATTAGATTTTATATTGAAACATCAAACTGTCGGTCGTTTGTACAGAAATTCTATTAATTTGTTTCTTGCTGATGTCAGTCAGTCAGCCAGAATCATAGTTATATACTACTTATGTGGATATAAGTAGCTCATACCACATTTGCTCATTATGTCATAACACGATGAAATTAATTACAATCAAGTCGAAGTCATAAGAATATCAATGATAATCAAAGAAATCTAAATCTGAACAATATTGTATAATAAAAATGAATTTGAGTTAGATAATTAAAGCTTGTTCTAAATTAAACTATTCAAATCTAAATAATATAAACTTAGTGAAATCAAGGGTGGGACTATAATTTATGGACGACCTTTGAGAGACGCCAAAGTAACCTTAATAGTGTCCACCTAGTAACAGAGACCAAATGAAGGTCATAAACAAGTGTGAGGAATTAGAATTATGATTCACAGTTGATGGTTAAGGTTAAGAATCAGATTTAGGGTTTTTCATCACGACCTGACATCAGCTATTATGCTAAGACTCTATTTGTCCAAATGGATAAGTGAATATCGTGTCAAAATCCGAGATCTGCTGTCTTGTATCTGATTGGTTCGTCCATAAATTATAGTCCCGCCAAATCAACATCCTACAATATGATTTTTTTTCTTTTTAATAAATTCTAGGTATTGGATCAGGTCCAGTTTTCCCTGGTTTTCAATATAACAGTGAAAATGGGAGTTATGCAGTTTCTATTCAAGCTGTATCAAAAAATTTAATACCACAAACAGCTACTGTTTATTATAATGGAGGATGTACATTTGAATCTATTAATTGGGAGGATTCACAAGTTTTATATACATAGTATGTGAATATATTTTGTATTTTGATTGAGATCATGAACTGATTGATGTTAGACCCTCATTGACAACCTGGAAGCACTGGAAGGCCATTTAATCATATTGTGGGACTCCTCATCAGTGCGTATCCACGATCCCGCGAGAGGGGTTCGAACCCAGGGCATTCAGTCTCACGCGCGAACACTTAGCCTCTAGACTACTGAGTCGGCATCCAACGTTGTTAATGTCTCAACCAATCCACGAAATTGCGTGACCATCTTCCATTGTACTGAAATAGATACCTGTCTCTACCCGACACGGATTGTTTTGTATATTGATAAATTAAATGACAAACTAGTGATTAAATCATATTCAGTATTCTACTCTAAATAGTCAAAAATTAACTGATAAATAGGTTTGATGGTGAGACTGTTATTTATGGTCGACCTTGGGGCAACGCTAAAGAAACCTTGCAAATGTTGGCCTACATACTATGCCTAAATGAGGGTTATAAACCGGTTTAAGAAATTAGTATTAATATCTATAGTGGATAGTTTGGATTAAGAATTAGATTTAGGGTTTTCATCACGAACTGAAATCAGCTATATTGCCGAGAAACTCTATTTAGACAAATGAATGAATTGATTTCGCGCCAAAATCAAAATCCTGTTCTGGTAAATCTGATTGGTTCATCCATAAATCATAATCTCGCCGGTTTAATAATTCAAAAATATTTATTGTTCAACTATTGAATTGAAAGCTAAAACACCATCATATCCAACTTAGTTTGAACTGCTGATTAGTTTCACGAACATTCAAAGAATAAAATTTAGTTCATTGCGGAGTCCTAAAATTTGATATGATAATAAATAAAGATGATGGAATCATTGGAGCTGTAATTTGACCATGTTCCTATCAGATGTAGATATATCAAACTCTCTTCTAGTGAATGTGATTTTATTGTTGAAACTGTCAGTTAACTCGAGGTATTACTCAACGTATTTCAAGATATATATATATATATCATCACAATACTAAGATTAAAGAAATCCTCAATCTAGTCAGAGCTATATCACACGGTAATTTACTATAGTTGCTAATTGATATCACTAAAAAACCTCTAGTTTTATTCTATAACAATAAGTCCTTTTAAATAATAATGATCAAGCAAAGTTCAAATCAATGCTCCTGTGCATGTTAACTTGATAGTTCCAATAGCTAGGGATTCGTCACAAGACTTTAAATCCTCTGGCTTGATCGCTGATAGCGTCATTAGTAAGAACTGATGAGACTCATATTGGAATTAAATATACGTGTAGTGCTCCTTGATTTTAATGGTACTAGAAATGAGATATATCTGTGGCGAATAATTGATTTAGTTCATTAGTTGATCCATTTCTGACTGGGACGGGTAATAGCTTAACCTGTCCAGTTTGATCCTATGCCCTACGATAAATGTGAAATGTATGTGTATATACATTTTTTTTCCAGCTCGGATAATGGAAAACCGGCTATTATTGGTTCGAAATTAGGGAATGGTTGTGGTATTTTAAGTGGTGTTCACTTTGAATATGATCCGTATTTATTAGAAAAGCAAATATACAATGTTGATCCTGAGAATAATGGTAATGCTGATACCATAAACAATTATGAATTTATTGAAACATTGAAGACGAATAATTCATCTCGTTTGAAATTATTTGAAACTTTAATTACACTTTTGTTGAATCCTGACAATGAATCAGTTTTAATGAAATAATATTTCACAGGTTGAAATCATGAGTCAGTTGAAGCTAGACCACCATTGAAAACCTAGAAGCACTGGACGGCCGTTTCGTCCTGGTATGGGACTCCTCAGCAGTGGTGCGGGATCGTGGATGCGCACTGTTGAGGAGTCCCATACCAGGACGAAACGGCCGTCCAATGCTTCTAGGTTTTCAATGGTGGTCTATCTTCAACTGACTCATGATTTCAACCTGTGAAAATTTCTAAAATTCTCCACAAAACCCATTCTGATGAAATAATATTTATAGTTGAACTGGTTTTAGGCTTCGACTTGTCTACCCTTCCCTTTTTTTATGTATTTCATTATACTACTAATCAATATTCAGTAGCGTGGTAATGGCGCTTGTATAACTAAAATCTAATGTTTCTGTTTTGTAATTTACTCTTAATCCTAAATATTTGCCTATTTATTCAGTGTTTTAATCCACTTTCTTGATTGCAATTTTATATCCTCCGCTTTTTAATTCTTCATCATTTGTTTTTTTGTACTGAGACTTTATTTTCTTTTGAAGTAGCTTATCCATTTCGAATGTATAGTCCATGATTCATTTCATGAGTAATTCAACCATTAAGTTAGAATCTTTGAACGGATTCTAATTAATTGAACAATCTCCTTTTCTTGTTTTTGTATAGTGCTGTATTGGTTTTTATTGTAGAAAATACACCCAATTACTTTTATGGTCTAAATCCTTTTTCATATTGTCAGTTTCTATATTTGTAATACATGATTTGACTCACCTTACTAGGAATAATCGGGTATTAGAGAATGATGGTAAACCAGTTGGTGACGTTGTGAATCTTCATCGACTGAGATTGTTGGGCCACGTGTTGCGTATGCCTGAACACCGATTACGTTGACGCGCAATGCAGACTAATGTTGGAGATGGTGGGAAGAAAGTTAGGGGCGGTCAAAACAAAACATGGTATCAGTCGTTAAAGTCACTAACTTCTAATCTTAGTCATGTTAGGAAATGCAGACAACTTGGTTGGGGTCCGCGTGACTATCGTAACCAATAGTTGGCGACTCTTGGTGACATGGCTCAGAATTGATCACAATGGTGTGGGTGTATACACTCTCTGTCTTCGCTTAATCTAAGAGATTAAAATCACTTCATATATTTCTTTCTACGAACTGATTATTTCTTCCTGTATTATACCCTTATATACAATCCTTCTTTTACATATTACTACCACCGAACTAACTACTTCTATGAATTCGGTGTTCATGTTGTGTTAATGAGGTATGGCAACTTGAACCGATGCATATATGTGCCTAGTGCAACGTTTTAGCTGACTGACTGAATAGGAATATTCAAGTTATTTTTGCTGTGATGATTTGTAGTGTGTGTGTGTCTATGAACCTGACTAACTGAGTGTATATTGTGTGCTGCTGTTGTTTTAGTCTGATACTGATACGTACTCTTACTACATAGATGCACAAACCAGATACTTGAGCTGGCGTACCAAGATTGAATAGGAACATGTAATTAGGTAATCGAATCAAAAATATATACTTAAATCATTCATAACTACAGATAAATATCTTTTTAAGTGCTGACCTAAATTTTTAGCCTGTACCATATGTGTATTACCTCAGAAATTTAAGCCAAATTTTGATTAATAGTATACACTTGTCAGTATTTCCCATTTATCATTCGGTTTGCATCTGATCGTCTCATCATGTCGATGTATGAAAATTATACATTAAATACATTATTTGCGCATCATCTTTCAGATGTCCTGTACGTACTTCTTTAATCTTCTAGTTCGGTTGTCATTTTCATTCTTATGTGTTTCCCTTTTCTGTTCTCTTCGATCCAATCTTCTACACTTATTCCACTTCCGATTGATATTGCATACTACTTATATCTGTTAAAATAAGTAGCATACACCATAGATACCCTCCTAGTGTTCATTGTTCAGGACTTCACACAGCTAGGATCAAGAACACGTGACTGACCTGACTATAACTTGAGCATATTTCAAAGTCTACAACCGAAAGTGGCAATAATAAGAAGGGGTAGGAAACTATATAACACATTTAATACCTGTCAGACTATCTACTAGTCTTACTAGGTAAGTCACTCTTTTCCTCGCTAACACACAAGAATCTTCATTGACCGAGGATTTAGGAACGCGCGTAGCGTATGTTCAGCTACTGTCTACTTCAATGCGTGAAGTTGATTCGAGTAGAAGTGAGTTGGAAGAAGGCTAGGGTAGCCATAAGAAGGCACATAATTAGTTCATGAAGCTACTGACAGTTGGTTTGAGTGATACTGGCATATACAGATTATTTCAGTGCACACTGCATAATAATTGCAATCGATGGTTTCATATGTCTCATGACATGCCTCATAATCATTCAATCTCTGCCATCCCGTAGATCTTAAGTTCTTAAACTATATTACGATATCTATTCCAAGATTCGTTCTTTCTCGAATAATTTTGTCTAAGCTTATTTCTTCATTATACTACGTATACTGATGCTACTTTCATTACTGTAGAATTCGTCTTGATAATTTCATCCAGCTTTGGTGATATGACATGCCAAATTGAACCGACGAACACACACCTTCAACGTTGCCAAAGACTGACTGAAACACTTCCCAATGCTTATCAAATGAGGATGCAGAGCAAGAAAATCAAAAATCTTCAGGAAGCTTTATTTATACACTGAATAAATATGCACATAAATTATGCTTAGGACTATTCTCAACATCTGCTTGCAACATATGATAAGTGAAGATTCGTTAAGGCTACCTACTTACTACCTAAATAAAAATCGTAATTTGTAAAATATGATGAAGTAAACTAACTTAACTGAAATGAATGTTTAAGATAATACTGTCGTAATCAAACATTCAATTCAGTAGCATTTGACACTTGATTATGTCAACTAAACTACATATCAAAGAAAACAAAACTGCATTGAAGGCCATTTTAAAAGTTACCATATCCTATGAGCTCAGTGTTGATTTTCTCGTTTATCTGTATATAATTTAATTAAATGCATAAATAATGATACAAGGAGGCAACAAATAGATATGCGCCACATAAATCATTCGATTTGTGTGAAAACTAGGATACTGCCCGGATGCCCAAACCGAAGAAGGTGGTTTTCTTAGAGGGACACATTCGGAGCCTTTGACCTAATGGTTTGATCCACAAGGCAGTGTAGTATCGTAAGAAGATGCAGTCACATGTTAGCCGGTGACAAACGATTGGTTCATACACCATTTGTCCCTTCAGAATTCTGAATCCCATATGGAGCATTGGCTTGGAATCGGGGTTTTTCAACTCCCCTGGGTGGACTCTCCGTATCCACCAACCCGATTAAAGCGCCGTACATTAGCTTCTCGTCCTCTGAATTTCGTAAACAACAGTAATACCACGAGAAGGCAGTGAGTAAAACTTCTCTGGCAGTGATTGTATACGCGTGGCCATACGAGAGCATTTCGAGATGGAGGACTGACAATGCTCACTCTCGGTCGTAACAGAGCAATTAATATCTCTGCAAATTCATTATATCATCTAACAATATTCAATCATCTTCTAATTTTTTCTTTATTCTAATGTTGATTATTTAAACTTAATAATATTGAGTGTATGCTTTTTTTGTACTACTTTTCATTCTTGTTTTGTATATCCAAACAAACGTTCTCATTCATTCATTCATTGCTTATCAACCTTATATAAAGAAAAAAGAATGTTGATATACAGCAGAGTAGAATAAACAATAATAATAAGACAAAATTCTTTTATTGTATCTCGTATCAATTTTAATAAAAATTATTATTATTGTAGTTACCATGGTAACTCATGAATTTCAATTGACACATTGAATATAATAAACCGAAACCATCATTGAATATTGTCAATTATTATTATAAACTATTTATTATCAATAATCAATAATAATAATAATAAACGTAATAATTGATAATGTTAATAATGAAATATACATTTTGTTGACAAGGTAACCACAAAAAAATCAATAATTATTATATCATTATTATTATTATTATTATTATAAAGTTAAGAGTACATATTGAGTAAAACAAAAAAAGTGAAAAAAAACACATTCTTTTAATGAATAATAACCAACATAAAATGTTAACAAAATATGAAGAAGAAGAAGAAAAAGAAAAAGAAGAACAAAAAAGAAAAGAAAATTATGAGAATTATTTTTTTCTTTTTTTTCTCTTTTCTTTTTTTTCTTTTTTGTTCTTGTTATGGTAAACTTAATAAATTCGGTGGTAAACCAACCATTTCACGTGATGCATCCCATAATTTTTTACTAAGTGATTCATTTAATGCTTTTTCAGTTAATTCTTCTCTTTCACAATTAGAATAATATCCACCAGGTACTGGATCATTAATTAATGTACAATATAATGCAGTTTGTGCACCTTCCCATGGACTTATACCAACAGCACGTAGAAATAACTAAAAGATAAAAGTAAATTAACATTCAATTTTGGTTTAATTGGTTTTATATATTGTGATATTAAGTAGTAAGAGATAGTTGGTGGGAAAAAAATAATAGGACCCCACCCGAGAGTGGGGAGAGTCAGCTCTCCCTCTCGAAATGCTCTCACATGACCAAGCGTATATAACCTCTGCCAGGGAAGTCCTATTCACTGCCTTCTCGTGGCATCACTGTTGTTTACGAAAATGAGAGGACGAAAAGCGAATGTCCGGATCCCAAACCAATCGTGCACATAGGCTCCAGTATCCTGAAGGGAAAAATGGCGTTTGAACCAACTGTTCGTCACCGGCTACCATGGGACTGCATCTCCTTACGATGCTCCACTGCCTTGTGGGTTAGACTTTTAGGTCAAAGGCTCGGTGTGTGGCCCCCTAAGAAAACCACTTGATTCGGTCTGGGCACCTGGGCAGTATCACAGCCCTCACACATATCGAATGAGATTTGTGTGGCGCATATGTATTTGATGCTTCCCTGTACCAATATTTATGTGCTAAAATAAATGAATTCTTGTCATTCAAGACTCGTTAGTTAGGTGTATTATTGTTCTGAATGAAATTAATACTTGTCATAGGATTCCAAACTAACTTTTAATCAGAGACTTTCCACTGAACTATTTAGACAATCTTTTACCACCTGTTAGAATGAGCGATTTCAAGTAACATATAGCACAGTTCTTAGAATTAATATTCTGATCATATTCATGATTTTAGTCAAAATATAGATTGGGCATTCACTATTGTGTAGGAACTCCATTCTAAAGCCTCAGTTCCCTGAAGACTGCAAAATCTCTTTTTATTTAGTGTAATCAAAGACGAAACGTAAATTTAAAGTTTTATGATAAACGCCTCAAACATCATAAAATGATAAACAAGGTGATCAACGGGACTCTACCCACTTTAGGAACTATTCTCAATCAGTCAGCTAAAACGTAGCACCAGGCACATATATGCATCGGTCCAAGTTGCCATACCTCACCACATCAGCACAACAAGATGAACACCGGATTCATAGAAATAGTTAATTCAATAGTGGTAATATATAAAAGAAAAGTTGCAATAAGGATATAGTACAGGAAGAATGAATTAGTTCATAGAAAGAAAGATATGAAGCGATTTTAATCTCTTAGTTCAAGGGAAGACAGGGAGTGTATGCACCCACACCATTGTGATCGATTCTGAACCATGTCATCAAGAGTCTCGAACCATTGTTTACGATAATCACATGGACCTTAACCAAGTAGTCTGCATTTACCAACATGACTGAAACTAAAAGTTAATGACTTCAAGCACTGATGCCACGTTTTGGTTTGGCCACCTCTAACTTTCTTCCCACCATCTCCAACATTAGTCTGCATTGTACGTCGTAGTAGTTGGTGGTTTAGTTTCTATATAAAGTTAGTTTCATTTACTAACATGTTAGTCATGTCAACTAGTATAATCACAATTGTATTTATCACATAGTTGGCATGATATACACAAATTACACTAAATCAATATGTTTGCATTATTGAATCAGTTTAAATTTATGTTTCTACCAACAACACAAGACAACTGTGATATACCCTATGGTCTACTGAATAGATTATTCATGATATACCATATTTATTACCGATTAATTATAAGCTACGGATCATCATGATGATGATAATAATAATAATAAGATTGTTATGATATGAGTAATTCATTCATACTATCTAAGATTTATTCGAAACATTTAACTATATTGTATCTACATACCATTGAAGTAATAAAGAAGATTGATTATGGTAATCTCTTTACAATAACTGTCAATTACTATGGTTATTATTTTTTTTTTCTTTCGAATTGCTAATCAATAATCGATCATTATCGAATCTGAATTCTTTTACAATGACTATGTATACTTGTATTGTATATACATATACATACTCTAGGCCCGATCTTTGCTAATATTTTTCTAACCAAACTAGAAAATGGACCGCTTAAAGACATCTTAAATAAGCTTGATTATTACTGTCGATACATAGATGACACATTAATCATATGTGACGAAAATATCGACAAACAGGAGATGTTAGACGCTTTCAATAATGTGCACCCAGCCATTAAATTCACCAGCGAGGAGGAAAAGGACAATAGCATAGCTTTTCTAGATGTCCTACTCTCTAGAAGGATAGATGGTTCCATAAAGCGAAATATGTTTAGAAACTGTACATGGACGGGTCAGTATACCCATTTCCAAAGCTTCACACCTCTGCAATATAAAATAAATTTGGTTGAGTGTCTCAACCACAGAATCAAGGTATTATGTTCTGAAGACAGTGTGGAGGAAGAAATAGTTATACTAAAGAACACATTACGTAATAATGGCTATCCGGATAATTTCGTCAAAAAATACCTCGTACAAAGTATTAAAAAGAGAAGACATTGCGACACGGTCAGTAAAAAGACCTTATATCTGAAACTTGACTTTAAAGGCGACATAGCGGGTGATATTCTAACACGTTGACTCAAAATATCTGTCGAGAGGACGTTTCATGCCGCCAAGTTACAAATAACTTTCTCGACTAAGCCAGTACTCACACAACTAATCAAGGATAAGTTACCGAAGATGGGCTCCTCCATGTGTGTATACCAATTCAACTGCTCCTGTGGAGCTAGTTACATAGGCCGTACTCAGACGGCTTTATCCTTGCGTGTTCGTGAACATGTACCAGCATGGTTGGGAAAAGGAGTCACCAAATCGATTAACAGCACCATTCTTTCTCACTTGGTAGATAGTGAACATCATATTAAAATAGAGGAAGCTTTCTCTGTTTTATATCAAGTTCCAAAATATCTACCTCAAGGAGCTAGATTACGACTACTTTACACAACCGAAGCCATCTGGATCAACTCCAGAAGACCTAATTTATGCATCCAGAAAAAATATATCCAGCCTGTATGTTTACCCTGGTCTACGACTGGATCACCAAATACCTAGACTGAATATTATATTATATTTTCAATTTTGCAATAGTAGTATTATCTTATTGTGACTGAACCATTTACTGACCTTTATTGAATGACCTTTCTAATTTGCAAATATGACAATTTTTTCTTTTTGAAGTATATATATATCGTAACAGATGCAAACGTTCACCATTTTTAACACATAACATTGTCAAATTCATTAATACATGCCTTATTCTTGGCCTTTGTAAAATATCACAATCATTATGGACTTATAACTGTAGAGCCTGATGATGAAGTTATTGAAACGCAATTGTTCACTCAAATATTCTTCGTTTTTAAAGTATATCACTCAGGAATAGTTCTTTTTTTAATGAATCATTTGTTTATTAAATGAGATAAAAAAAGAGTGAAAAGTAACTAAAACAATTATTATTTTCCATTGTAAACAATGATTCTCAGCAAAGATGAATAGTGACTAGCAGTGGAATCCAGGACATGTGTTTCGTCCTAATTTGGGACTCATCAGCTAGATGTATCTATATCCTAGACTTCATATCCACTCCAGGACTCAAACCAAATACCGATCGTTTTAAATGCCATCGCGTTATTCACCTAGCTACTGAACTGTGATAAACATTCGCTTGTGTAATGAGGTGAAGTTCAGATTCACTTGGTGTTGTTTGCTTTTATCTTCTCATTGTTGTTTATAACTGCAATTGATCACTCTCTTGTTGGCATATGTGCATTTTGTGTGGTTTGTTTCGATATTGCCTTAAGTCACAAACTTTATAGGCAAAGATGAATAGTAGCTAACAATGGAATGCAGGACGCGCGTTTCGTCCTAATTTGGGACTCGTCAGCTGGCTATACCTGAATCTCAGAGTTGATGATTACTCCACAAAAGATGCAAGTAAACAACATCAAGCGAATTTAATTATTTCCAACGCTTGAAAAAAGATCATTATTTTCAGTTTTTGTCTACAAGAGGAGGAAATATGAGACAACTGTATGACATAACAAAGAAACTCTCTGGAAATCGCCGCAAGCCAGAACGACCAGTGAAAAACAGGGAGGGCAAAGTAATCATCAACATCGAAGAACAGCGAAAGAGGTGGGTAGACTACTTCAAAGAACTCTCGAATCGACCAGCCCCACTGAACCCATCCAACGTCGAAGTAGCACCCACGGACCTCCCAATCAGCGTTAGCCGCCAAAAATTCAAGAGATAAGCATAGCCATCAGACAAAGCAAGAGCGACAAAGCAGCGGAAACAAACAACATTCCAGCACAGGCACTGAAAGCAGACGTAGCGGCAACTGCAAGGATACTCCACATTCTCTTCAATAAGATTTGGGATGAGGAACAAGTACCAACAGACTGGAAAGAAGGACTTCTGATCAAAATACCGAAGAAAGGCAATCTCAGCAACTGTGATAACTACAGGGGCATCACTCTTCTCTCAATACCGAGTAAAGTCTTCAACAGGGTATTGTTAAACAGGATGAAGGACTCCGTAGACGCCCAACTTCGTAACCAACAGGCAGGATTCTTTAAGGATAGATCGTGTACAGACCAAATCGCAACTCTACGGATCATTGTGGAACAATCAATTGAATGGAATTCATCGCTCCACATCAACTTCATTGACTACGAAAAGGCATTTGATAGCGTGGAAGCTTCTTCAACCTGACGGCGTGCCTCAGAAGATAGTCAATATCATACAGAACTCATATGATGGACTACACTGTAAAATCGTGCATGGAGGGCAGTTGACAAAGCCGTTCGAACTAAAGACCGGTGTCAGGAAAGGTTGCTTACTCTCACCCTTTCTTTTTCTCCTGGTGATCGACTGGATCATGAAGACGTCAAAATCTGAGGGGAAGCACGGGATAAAATGGACATCTAGGATGCAGCTGGACGATCTAGACGTTGCAGATGATCTGGCCCTCCTATCCTAATCGCAACAACAAATGCAGGAGAAGACGACCAGTGTAGCAGCAGTCTCTGAAGCAGTAGGTCTCAATATACACAAAGCGAAAAGCAAGATTCTCCGATACAACAAAGCATAAACCAATCCAATCACAATTGACGAAGAAGATTTGGAACATGTAAAATCCTTTACATATTTAGGCAGTATCATTGATGAACAGGGTGGATCTGATGCAAATGCGAAAGCACGGATCGGTAAAGCAAGAGCAGCATATTTAAAACTGAAGGACATCTGGAACTCAAAGCAACTGTCAACCAACACCTAGGTCAGAATTTTCGATGCAAACGTCAGGACAGTTCTACTGTATGGGGCAGAAACCTGGAGAACTACGAAAGCCGTCAACCAGAACATACAAGTGTTTATTACCAGCTGTCTACACAAAATACTTCGGATCGTTGGTCAGACACTATCAGCAACAACCTAATATGGGAGAGAACAAACCAGATCCCAGTGGAGGAAGAAATCAGGAAGAAGAGCTGTGAATGGATAGGACTAATTTCATCATAGCTTAACATCCTTCAGGGAACACCATTGAAAATCATGAAGTATGAGACAACTTTCTTTTATTTTAGTTTGAGAAACCTCAACAATATACGACAATAACCTCACAAAGACTAGATTTCCGTGGAACTTCAGGTTTTATGACAAGTACAATGCAATTGAACAATTGATTTGAGATCAAACAGTACACATTTTTAACTTTAATCAGTTCATAACTTGATAAAATTCTAACTTATTGTTATCACGTTGGTTACTAAATATTCATGAAGTTTTACTAAACAATTATCTCCTTGATATTAAACACAGTCAGTCAGCTACAACGTAGGACCAGGCACATTTATGCATCGGTCCAAGTTGCCATACCTCATTAGCACAAGAAGATGAACACCCAATACCCACGGATATCCGTCTCCGGCGGTTAGGTGTCAATAAGTATGGAGCTAACACAAAAAGTTGTGTGTGACCAACCTCAAGCAGTTGTTCCTTGGACACTGTAGTCATGCTCTCAGTTCACTAAAACCACCTCTAATCCAATTTCCTTTTCAAGTCCCTACAGAAGAACTCTTCTACGATGTGAACAATCTGGAATTGATAACCGCCCTCATACCTGTAACAGCACTCAAAACCACTGTATTCAAAATCAACCTCCCTAATAATAAACATACTCATGATTATATACATAAATTATCTAATATTCTTTTTCTTACCTGATATCTATGATCTCCTGTATTTGATATTTCTGTTCTTACTGCACCAGGATGTACAGCCATTGGTATCACTTTTAAACCATCTAATTGTTTAGCTAATTCACGAACATATAAAACATTAGCTAATTTTGATTGATTATATGCTTTAAATGGTCCATATTGTTCACCGCGTAAATTTAAATTATTCACATCAATATCACCTTGTTGATATAGATTTGAAGCAATTACAATAACACGTGATGGTGCACCATTATATAATAATGGTAATAATAATTCAGTTAATAATACAGGACCTAAATGATTAACACCCATTTGTAATTCAAATCCATCATGTGTTTCCATGTAACTAGTAGCCATCATTCCAGCATTATGGATTAATATATCTAATCGTGTATATTGACTTAAAATATTTTTAGCAAAATGACGAATAGATTCTAAACAAGCTAAATCTAAATGTTCAACAATTAACTAAAAATAGAAAGAAAGAAAGAAAACAAAAACATTGGAAAATTACAAGAGAGTAATTTACGGTACAGATATGAAAAGGATGAATAACAACTGGAAAGAACTGGAAGGGTTACCCAGGACAGGGTTGTATGGAGAGTGTTAGTGGGCTGCTTATACTCCTCAACGAGGAGTAACAGCTGTAACTAAGTAAGTAACTTACTCTACATACATTCTGTATAGCTGTAATGAGTATTTTCATAGTACCATGGTAAATAAAAACGGTCTATGTAGAGAAATGACAATAATATCTTATATCGATTTGGAACATCTATGATACCATCGTGATGTTTTCTTTAACATTGGAAAAATTTATATGTACAATGTGCCAGTGGGAGTGTTTCTATTGTATGTTTACAAAAGTTCAGTCAGTCAATCAGTCAGTAGCAACGTAGAACTTCGTACGTACGTATATCAGTTGAAGTTAAGATACCACATTATCACACAGATACCATTGTCGACTCAAATCCCATTGTGGTAGAGATAGTAAGAGTATAGTTAGTAATCGGAAAGATAAGGGTTTGAAGATGTTATTCAAGGAGTATAATTCAGTGAAATAAATTTGGAAAGAGAAAATAAAGAACATGAAGAATTCAGAAGATTAGAATTTGAGAGAACACAAAGAGTGGATGCACCTGAGCCGTTGAAAACGATTATCAACCATGTCATACAAGGTCTCTAACCAACGGTTGTTATCATCTCGCAATCCCCAACCATGTAGTCTATACCTACCAACATGGCTTAGTCCACTTGTCAGGGACTTGTGCCATGTTTTGATCCGGCCGCCTCTAGCTTTCTTCCAACCTACTCCTATACCACTGAACATCTCACGTCGAGACAGTCGGTCATTGGGCATATGTAACACGTGTCTCAGACATCTCAACTGATGAAGTTTCACTACGTCATTAATTGACTTGCCATCCTTACCTAGTACCCGTTTCCTAACAACTGCATTACTTACTCGACGGTTCCAGGATATACGAGCAATATTTCGAAGACACCTATGGAAGAATACTAGTTTTACAAAATTTAATCTTTTCCTAGTTGAATACGTTCGGCATCTCGTTTTATTTATTCACTGTTGTCTCTGAAGGATTTCACATATCCTGGTGAAACACTATGTAATTATTGCCGAGATTCGGGAATGTTTTATAATTCACAGTGGTAGTAAATGAGTTGATATTTTGAAACATCGTGTTTAGTGGTTTCAATATCTGTTGATGTTTTCCCTGTGGTTATTATACTGCGGATTATTTTGATGAAGTTTTGTTCTCTGAGTTGGATGGTTTAGTCATGGAACTTTCATCGTTCTTCCGAACGACATCATCAATACAAACTTCAGATAGACTTCTATGTGAAATTTGTGCTGATAATGTCTTTCAAAACAACAATGAAAGCTCCACAACCAAACCATCCAGCTAAGAGAACAAAACTTCATCAAAATCATCCACTTAACTTAACCAACATCATTTACATAACTAATCAATTTTGTTTTTAAAAATTAAATTCTATACAAGTTACCTGTGCTGTTTTAATAACATCAAGAAATGGTTCAACTCCTGGACCAGCTGGTGATTTTCTCCATTTCTCTTGACTTCTTTCACCAAATCGATCAAGTAGAACTTCTTTTCCTAAAAATCCTCTTTCTAAATCTCGACATGCCATAATTACAGTACATCCACGACGTGCTAATTCACCGCTTAATTCAAGTCCACAACCAATATTTGCACCAGTGACAATAACTAATTTCCCATCTAAACGACCAGGTAGTCTACATAATCGATTAGTAATTTTAGATTTTTGCATTGTTTAAGGAATATAACTTTTTATTGTTTTGTCTGTTTTTTCTAAAAAAAAAAGAAAGTAAAGTGAATGATCAACTTTAAATTCGTTTTGCACAATTTTCAAATAACCAATAGAAAATACTTTTCTTTTTTTTTGACTCATGATACTAATCAATAGAATGAAGGTTTCACATGTGTTCATTTATTGTTTCTATGTGACAACACATGATCATTTGTCTGAAAGATAAAAAGTGTATTTTATATCCATGCGCGCACGCGTGCACGCACACACATATATACAAATACATTATAAGTGAATGAAGTAAACATATATGGTAGTGATGGTGGTGGTGGTGGTGGTGATGATGATGATGATGTTAAGTAACTAGGGTAATATTACCAAGGTATAAAAACTACTCAACAAAAAAAACTTATTGTAATGTATTTGTCATTGATATTCGTAATATAGAAATGTTGCTTACAATTTCATATTGACATGTCATTCATTTAATTAAAGTAAATTAACTCCGCCTGGAGTCCCTCCGGGGGCTACTGCCGGTCCCAAGCCCGGATAAAGGAGGAGGGTTGGGCATGGGGTTAGCGTCCCCATCCCGTAGAAAACTAACTCGGTAAAAAAACGCTAACCAGGAAAAATTATTCTTTTTGAAGGCGCGGATCGGCAAAACAGGAGCAGCATATTTACAACTGAGGAACATCTGCAACTTAAAGCAACTGTCAACCAACACCAAGGTCAGGATTTTCAATACAAATGTCAAGACAGTTCTACTGTATGGGGCAGAAACCTGGAGAACTACAAAAGCTATCATCCAGAAAATACAGGTGTTTATTAACAGTTGTCTACGCAAAATACTTCAGATCTGTTGGCCGGACACTATCAGCAACAACGTACTGTGGGAGAGAACAAACCAGATCCCAGTGGAGGAAGAAATCAGGAAGAAGCGCTGGAAGCGGATAGAACGCACAGTGAGAAAAGCACTCAACTGCGTCACAAGACAAGCCCTCACATGGAATCCTGAAGGCCAAAGGAAAAGAGGAAGACCAAAGAACACATTACGCCGAGAAATGGAAATAGACATGAGAAAAATGAACAAGAATTGGATGGAACTAGAAAAGAAGGCCCATGACAGAGCGGGTTGGAGAATGCTGGTCTGCGGCCTATGCTCCATTGGGAGTAACAGGCGTTAGTAAAGTAAGTAAGTAATAAGTGACTTATTGAGACGTTAAAAATGAAATTGAAAATTGATCTTAAATCTTCATTTTAATTTACTGACTTACTTACTTACTTACGCCTGTTACTCCCTGTGGAGGAGAATAGGTCACCCATCATCATTGTCTATCCAACTCTGTCTTGGAAAACCCTTTTCAGTTGTTATTCATCTTTGTTTACGTCTGCTTTCAATTATCAACGTAGTGTGTTGTTTGGTGTTCTTCTTTTTCATTTTTATTCAAAATTCCATGTTAGCGCTCGCCTCCTGATGAATTCTGATGATTTTCCTAATGTATGTCCTATCCACTTACAACATCTTTTCTTAATTTGATCTTTAGATGACGGCTGTTTTGTTTTCTCGCACAATAGACTGGTACTGATAATATTCGGCAAACTGACATTCAGTATCTTACGTAGACAATTGTTTATAAATACTTGTACTATTTTGATGATGGTTGTGATAGTTCTCCAAGTTTCAGCTCCGTACAATAGAACTATCTTGACGTTCGTATTGAAGATTCTGACTTTGATATTGGTTGATGGTTGTTTTGGATTCCATATGTTCTTCAGTTATAGGAATGCTATCCTTGCTTTGCGTATTCTCGCCTTTACATCTGTAATTTAGGTCGTGATTAAATTATTATTTGTTTATGGATCAAATTCGCTGAGCAATTGATCAGTTTATTTCATCCTAAATTAACTTCAATATTAATGGATAACAACGTTCATTAGATCATACTTATACTTTTCTAATTTACTACAGATAAATGGCACTTGATTTTCATTAGTTGAATTGAAAGATGAATAAGCATAGAGTAAATATTCATATAAAGATTAATTAAAAAGTATTCAAAATGAAGGAAGCATCATCGATGAACAAAGAGGATCAGATGAAGACGTAAAGGCGAGGATTAACAAATCAAGGGCCACATTCCCACAATTGAAGTACACATGGAACTCAAAACAACCATCAACCAATATCAAAGTCACAATCTTCAATACGAACGTCAAGACAGTTAGTTCTATTATACGGAGCTGAAACGTGGAGAACTACCAAAACCATCATCAAAAGGGTATAAGTATTTATAAACAGTTGTCTATACAAGATACTCAATGTCCGTTATTGACCGGATACCATCAGTCACAGTCTACTGTGGGAGAGAATAAAACAGCTTCCATCGAAAGAGAAAATTAAGAAGACATTGGAAGTGGATAGGTCATTCATTGAAAAAATCACCAAACTACATCATGAGCCAAGCACTAACATGGAATCCTGAAGGGGAATGGAAAAGAAGAAGGTTGTTAAACACACTGTGTCGGGAATCGGAAACAGACATGGAAAGGATAAATAGCAACTGGAAGGAACTTCAGAGAAATGTGCAGAACAGTTTAGGGTGGAGAGTGCTGTTGGACGGCCTATACTCCTCCATGAGGAGTAACAGGCGTAAGTAAGTATTCAAAATGAAAGTATCGACTGCTTAGTATAATTGTAGTGAACGAAGAATTGTTGGGGACAATAAAACTATTTTTTAATATAAATTACTGAACGTCTTCATAAAATATGAAATACCCATACATTATCCATCAGTTGTCATTTACAAACTTCATCATTCCTTCATACCTGTTATCATTACAATTACTCTCTGTTGACATTATTGTTTTCTTTGATTTGATCTTCTCAACCTTCTGCTGCTAGACATTCTAATTCTGGTTAGTGTTACATACTACTTATGTCTGTCGACATAAGTAGCATACACTACATAGTGATCTATTACTTCATCATGAACTGATATCAAATGGAAAAACATTAAAAGTCAAAGAGAATTGAACACGTGTTTCGTTCTCCTTTACAACTCATTACCAGTGCTCGATCACATCTCTATATTGAGTACAACCGAGAAAATTACAGGTTATATGATGAAGTTATTATGACTTTATCCACTGATTCTGAAGAGAATGTTTCACATTTACAAATGGTATCAGTTCATTATATCTTATTTGATCACGATCTTGAATTCTATCATTAATTGGGTTATGAATAATCAATATTGAGGAAATTTAAAGTTAGATAAAACGACTGTTCAGTGTATTCTTGTTTCTATTGGTTCTATAATATGATACCAGTTCATAGAAAACCGAAAATCTCAGTAATTAAATTCTCAGATAGAATTATATATCATCAATATAAAATGATATTCAGGCATCAAAATAAAGAAGAAACATAAGTCTCTAATGGATAAGCTTTCTTCCTTAATATAATTCATGATCAGATGATTTTGAAGATCAGAAGAGGTGTCAAAAAGCTTTTATGTGTTATCGTATAACACAATTACCATCTCATACTCAGATTTCCTAAAAGTTCAGCTCCTCACACAGCTGTCTAACCCTTATTTAACCGTAGTAAGTAGGTGAATACTTTCAAGGTCACTTTGGTGTCGCTCAAAGATCATCCATAAATTATTATCTCAACGGTGAATTACTTAAAAGTACGTTACCCTAGTTTCTACGAAGTTGGGTAAAATAAGTAGCATATGTTAGTAATCAATTCGAACAATAAGTGAAACAAAAAAAACGTAAATATTTCAGTATTTTTGTAATGAACAAGAACACGAGTGGAGCCAACCGAATGTATTTGAACACAAAATTACAGAACATCTCACCAAAATCTGAGAACCACACAGTAAATAGTTAATTTGCAAAATATCAATCCATCGTCTCAGATTTCATTGTTTGTGCATCTTCACATCAATTGCTTTCTGTTCCCGTTCTTTCCTTCTCGATCTTCTATTAGAATACATTCTATTTCTGATCATAGTTATATACTACTTATGTGGATATAAGTAAGCTCACACCACACTTTCCATATGGAGTTATAAAACCATATTGACATAAACGAATTGCTATGATGAATAAGCTTGTTTATTGATATAAGTTCAATTGAATATCATATCTATTCCTATAAAAAACAATTTACACTATCTTTTCCATTATCTTAAACTAAGTTCCATTTGTATTTTGTTTGTATTTATTCTTCTCTTAGTATTTTTTTTCTCTCTTATTTTATTCTTTGTTGCTATGCTTGATCATCTTTTCATATGGTCTTAAATCTCTCTTAATTCATTATAGTTAAACATCAAAAGTATACATTCTCGAATGTTATTCTCAATCGATGATTGTTATCATGATCATGTTATTGTTATATTGAATTCATTCTTATTCGGATCTTATTGATCAAATGATTACATCATTATTTTTTTTCAATATTAACCCGTGTCACTTAGTTACCATACAATAAATCATACTTATCATTTATTAATTAGATTATACACATTCATATTATTAATTGGATACAAGACTAAAACATTGAAATAAACGTTTAAACAGATAAAACTTACTTACTTACTTACTTACGCCTGTTACTCCTTGTGAAGGAGTATACGCCGTCCAGTTTCTTCATTATATCGTACAGTTGTCTGATATATATATACATTCAACTGATCACTGTGTGTTGAATAGAATAGCTTATGAAACTAAAAGGAGCATAAATTATCCAAATACAAAGTTTAAAAAATGAAGTATACTTCAAACATTATACACGTAATTCAAGTGAATAACAACTAACATTTCAGTCTACTAAAATGTTAAGGAGATATAGGTTAGCAGATTCCTTATTACTTACTTACTTACTTAATTTCTTACTTACTTACGCCTGTTACTCCTCATGAAGGAGCATAGGTCACTCACCATCATTCTTCAACCAACCCTGTCCTGGGAAATCCTTTTCAATTGTTATTCATCCTTTTCATATCTGCTTCTATTTCCCGACGTAATATGGTCTTTGGCCTTCCTCTTCTCCGCTTCCCTTCAGGATTCCAAGTTAGGGCTTGTCTCGTGATGCAGTTTGATGATTTCCCATATGTATATCCTATCGACTTCCATCATATTTTCCTAATCTCCTCTTCAGCTGGAAGCTGGGTTGTTCTCTCCCACAGTAGGCTGTTGCTGATGGTATCCGGTCAATGGATGTTGAGCACTTTGCGTAGACAACTACTTATAAATACTTGCACCTTCTTGATGATGGTTGTGGTAGACCTCCAAGTTTAGGCTCCATACAATAGAACTGTCTTGACATTCTTATTGAAGATTCTGACTTTGATAATGGTTGACAGACAGTTGTTTCGAGTTCCATATTTCCTTGCTTTACCAATCCTTACCCTTACGCCTGCATCTTATCCTCCTTGTTCATCGATGATGCTGTCCATGTATATCAAGGATTCCACATCTTCCAGAGTTTCGCCACTAAGTGTGATTGGTTTGGTGTTCTCGGTGTTGTATTTGAGGATCTTGCTTTTTCTTTTGTGTATGTTGAGGCCTATTGATGTAAAGGCTCCTGATACACAAGGTGTCTTCATCTGCAATTATTCGTGTGCATGGGATAGGTGATCTGAGAAGTCCAAATCGTCTAATTCGTTCTGAGATGTCCATTGTATTCCGTATTTTCCCTCAGATATCGAGGTCTTCATAATCCAGTCGACCACCAGGAGAAAGGGGGAGGGTAGAATAGACAGCCTTATCTGTCTCTGGTCCTTACCTGGAATGCATTTGTCAGCTGATTCTCAATAATTTCAATTTGTATCACGTCATTTCCGTTGCTATTTGACTGTTCTTCCCTGTCTCCCAAATTGTCCGGACGTTCCATGTACTTACAAAAATTGTTGCTGTGTTTGTTAGAAGGGGCATCGGCCTCGTGACTCCCGAAGGAACTCGGCTTTCACCATGAAGCATCATAGCTCTTTTAAATGAAGACCTTCATACTCCCATGACAGAGTTTAAATGGTTCGAATTATTTTTCCTGGTTCGCGTTTTTTAACGAATTAGTTTTCTACCGGATGGGATCGCTAACCCCATGCCCAACCCTCCTCCTTTACTCGGGATTGGGACCGTTAATATCTCCAGAATAGATACAGGCGAAGTTTAAACAGATATAACAACTGGTTTATTAAAATAATTGAATGACCATTTTTACAGCACAACATATACACTAAGGTTGAAGCTCAATCTACTTATTTATATAATATAAGTAGTATTCGATAATATACAAAAGATTTATTAGATCATTACATAGTTACGAATCAATAAACATTGGATCTTCATTATTATTAAGATTCGAGTTGACTATTTCAAGGTGGAATTTTGATAGTAAAAATAAAAATAACAGTATCTTTGTAATATCCAAATTAGCAGTCAGTTGGTCCAAGTTGCCGTACCTCATTAGAAGAGCAAGATGAACACCGGATTCATAGAAGTAGTTAATTCAATGGTGATAATATATAAAAGAAAGATTGTATATAAGGATATAGTACAGGGCTGAAGAACTAGTTCGTAGAAAGAAAGATATGAAGCTTTGAATAGATTATAATTTTATCATCACAGCTTGTTACTTATTTTCGTCTTAAGACTTTATACAAAGTTTTAAAAAGTAATTTCTAGTGGCAAGAAACTCAAATGTTCATTATTCAAGTTAAGAGTTACGATTAAATGAGGATTAAGTCATTTTAAATCATTGTTATTGATGCTTAGATTTTCTGTGAGACATTTCGTGTGTAAGTGTGGCATTTTTTTAGTTAACTACTTTTTTTTGTTTTCTTATATTCGAAGGGTTTTTTTGGTATCATAGTAATTTTAATAGTTGAGATCATTAGTCAATTCAAGTCAGAACACCATGGAAAACCCGGAAGCACTGGACGGCCGTTTCGTCCTATTGTGCGACTCCTCAGAAGTGCGCATCCACTGTCCTGTCTCACGGGATTCGAACCCAGGAACTACTGGTCTCGTGCGCAAGCACTTGACCACTGAGCCGGCATCCAACGGTGTTAATGTATAACTTCAACTAATTCACAAAGTTGAGCGACATATCCATCATTGTCTTCAGTGAGTTACTATCTCACAACTGACCCGGTCGAACTCCACTGATCACTGCTTCTCACTAGAACTCCAGGAAATACCTCTTGGAGACCGTCACTAGTGAGCGTATGTTGATTAATATCAGAAGGGGTTTTGTGAATATTATAGTAATTTCGATAGTTGAGATCATGAGTCAATTGAAGCTAGGTCGTGGAGTCGAATCCTACGGGCGTGATCGTGGATGCGCACTGCTAAGGATTCCTATGCTAGGACGGAACGGCCGTTCAGTGCTTCCAGGTTTTCCATGGTGGTCTAGCATTAATTGACTCATGATCTCAACTATTACAATTTCTTATATCCATTTAATTCGTATTTTGAGCCAAATTTGAGATAATTGAATGAGTATACATAATCACAATATACTTCTCCATCATAACAACAGGGTTATTGGCCTCATGTACATAATAATGTTGTACATTTCAAGTATCTACATACGTCTCTAGATAGACTATTCATACTCCTGCAAGTGGAAAGTTGCAATAAATTATCTGAATAATTGACTTATTAATAATCGTATAGAAACTAATGGTTGCGATGAAAACTAACTTCAATATGCATGCAACTTCGATTAGTTTCAACAAGTTGAAGATGTGAATTGCTTGATAAATTTTGCGTCATACTGAATGATGCTCTTAAGTGTATTTTAAGTTGGAATATTTTTAATGACTTAATAAAACACATTCACTGACTATTGTTCAATGACGATATGGTTTATACTGCTTATGTCGACATAAGTAGTATATAACACCAATAAGAATTAGAATGCCTAGTAACAGAGGGTTGAGAAGATCGAATCTAAGATAATGGGAACAGAAAGTGATTGTTATGGCAATGAAGGAACAATGAATTTTGCAAGTGACAATTGATGTAGGATTAGAAAATGAATTGCTGAACGTATGGTTGTCACATTTATTGAAAGAAATCGGTAATTTTGTATTAAAATACAATTGGTTGTCAACACCTGAGTCTTCGTCTATTTCAACGACAATTATAAACTTATAAAAATGGGAAACTTGTGGAATGGCGAACAGCATGAGTTTTCATGCCAAAATAGTTTCATTGCGATTCCTCGAAAACTTGACTTTAGTCTCGTATACATAGCAAATATCTCATAGATTTTATTAATTCTCTCCGTTATTTTTCATTGTTCTTTTTTGTGTTCATAACTTTATACTACTTAGTAATTTGTATAATCACAGATCCTAAAGAGAATATTATAGCAGCTCACGTTCAATTAAGGTTGTTCACATTTAATTCGGTTAAACCCTCTTGTTAACTTATTTAACGGATAGAGTCATCCGTACAATAACAACTTATCTTATATCATTGTACCTTTATCATTGTTACACTTGTATGAATATTTATACTTGAGCATTTCTTACTTACTGCCTATGCATATATTCATTCTGCTAACCTTACTATTAGTCGCTCAATTGATTCGATGATTCATTCATTTCCCTATGTATATATATATGTACATTTTGATCGTGTTCGTTGACTCTCTCGCTCATTCGACTCTCACGCTGACTCGCTTGCCTTTCGCCACTACTCTTTCATGCTTGTTTAACGTACCTGTAATTTTGGCTATCCATGTGTGATTTAAGAATAAACTTAATCAATACTTTGTATTCTCCTTCTGATTAATACACAGTTGGGGTGTGATCTAGTAAAGGTTATCAGGACGAACTGTATACGAAGTTTAAGGATTATATTATTATATTACCGACCACCACAATATTCTTCATTCATACTATATATTAGTGTTTTAACACTTACGTATTTTTGTTATTTATTTTCTAGTATATAAACTACCAATTCGTAGTTAATGACAAGTATCTAAATGAAGCTGTGACCTTTAATTCTTCTATTAATGAAATTATATTCTTTTAACATTGAAACGGATATCATTTTTGTGCATTCATTTGACATATATTTACTTGAGACAGTTTCCATATATTTCGTATCTAGACATCGATCTGGTTTGTTGACTGACATTGTTGAATTAACCCAGCTACTGGTTGTCGTTTTATCTGTGCCATGCTTTTTTCATATCATTCTTACATATTTACTCCAGGGGATATTTAGTCCTCGATCGTGCCTTGACGACTGTAAATGCCTAAGATACCACAGGAATTGAGGTTTGTAAAATGTATTGGTTATGTTACCTTTAACATTGTACCGTAATATACACAAATTTCATTTATTTGTATCAAAATTCTAAGCTTCACTCAATCGTTTGGTTTTGATCTTCAAATGAATCTAACAAATGGTTTACATCACAGAATTACATCATCTTAAAAACCACTGTAAAGCAGCGAACCATAAGAACCTGTTGCATCCTAGAATGAGACGTCTCAATAATGTACTTACACAATTCCACGAGGGATTGAACCCAGTACTTATCACAAGTATATTAACTTTTAACCAGCGAAATCAAATCAAACGATCTACATTTCAGAATTTGATTGCTTCACGATTTTACGTGATAACTTTCTCTCTCCCGATATGCGGGATCTTACTAACCACAGCTTCTGGTTACAAATTCTGAGAGTCCTTCTCAAAATTAATAACTAGTAAGAACATGACTGTATGTTGAGGAATGGTAAATCCTCAAATATATCATGCTATTGAAAAGCCAAACTTGAATTTACCAAGTGGTGGTCAAATTAATATCTATTAAATGAGGAGCGGAATTCGATTAAATTTTGTTAAGTTTTATTCTTTTTTGAATTCCTTAATTAGTCACTATCATGATTATTTTTTATTTATTTGAACACATAAACATTGGTACAAGGGGGCAACAAATAGATATGTGCCACATAAATGATTCGATTTGTGTGAGGGCTGGGATACTACCCGGGTGCCAAAACCGAAGCAGGTAGTTTTCTTAGAGGGCCAAACCTGGAGCCTTCGACATAAAGGTTTGATTCACAAGGCAGTGGAGCAACATTGAAAGATGCAGTCACATGGTAGCCGGTGACCAACGATTGGTTCATACGTTATTTGTTCCTTCAGGATACTGGAGCCTATATTCACCATTGGTTTGGAATCAGGGTTTCCCAACTCCCCTAGGTGGACTCTCCGTATCCACCAACCCGGTTACAGCGTCGGATAATCGCTTCTCGTCTTCTCAACTTCGTAAAAAAACAGTAATGGCACGAGAAGGTAGTGAGTAGGACTTCCCTGGCAGTGGTTTTATACGCATGGCGATGTGAGAGCATTTCGAGAGGGAGAGCTAACTCTCCTCACCCTTGACCGTACTAGGGCATTTGGGAGCTAGCTACTATCATATGATTATTTTTTAGTCACTATTATAAAACAAAAGATTACAGTGATTATTAGTCAGGTATCGTCAAGTGAAATTACATAATAAACTCGAAGATTTATAATGATAAAGTCGAAATGATTCTATCAGTTATTTAATAAAGAGTATTATTCAAGTTTTCATGATTGACAGCTGGTAGTCAACCGAAATAAATATCACCATAAATAATTATTATTGATGAGTTTTAATTTTAGTTTACTGTCGCTATGACTTGTAGAAAACAACAACAGTGGTTGTTATGCAATAAACAAGCTAGTCATTGATTAAAGAATAATTAGAAATTCCCCAGGAAATAAAGCATAAATATTTGAAATAAATTTTTGACATTTTTTATCTGTGTGCTTTCTAATGACATTCCTTTCCGATTTTGTTTTTTAGTTATTATTGGCTATTTATTTATGGAAGATCTGAGGAAAGTGAGTTGAATGTAATAGTGAAGATTTAAGGGAGGCATAACCCGACTCACACGTCCGTGTCGTGCTTCCTGGATAATCAGAGGGATGACTCATGAACTAAAGTGAGCGGTAACCCGGGTGGTAGAGATCGGGCTAATCACCCACTCGATCGATACCCACAAACTGATTACGAAAGCCGCAAAGAATCACAGCACAATTACTCCTAGATCGAAAAACGACAAAAAATTCACAAAAGTGGTGTATGGGATGTACGGGGTTGCTCCCTACGGGGCAAACTCCAACCGATTGCAACAAGTTATTCTAGTCCCGGTAGTTGTGCTGTGCTTCGGTGTGGCCTGTTTCTCTCCAGAAGGGCCTAATAGGCTTCACCAACTTGTTAGGCTGGAACGGGGGGAAGGGGTGAAGATTCGAAATACGAGCGAATAGTGTCCAGGAAACGGACTGTCATAAAGCGTGAAAAACTAACTAACCATCTCAAGAATGTTACAAAGACTAGATAACAGTCATAAAATATGAAATCAAGGTACATAGTATGATAAGACCAATCTTAAATGAAGTGTAATTACAGAACATATGGAAACTGAAATACAAAGGTTTATATTAAAAGGTTAACAAACAGGCAGGCAGGAGGAGGTATTTGAAAAATCAAAGGTTATGGACATGGTAGGAACAAAAATTAGATAAGTTCTTTTATATGATAGAAGCCACGGTGATGCATTCTGTAGATAGCTTTGGACGATATGTTTTCTATCGACCATGCTTACGTAATACTGATGTTTCTGAGATGGTGGAGAAGATTTGTAGCTCAGGTGGATGATTTTGATGGAGTTTTGTTCTCTGAGCTGGATGGTTCGGTCGTGGAGATTTCATCGTTCTTCTGAACGACATCATCAGCACAAACTTCAGATAGAAGTGAAGTGTTCGAATTTCTCCATATACATTTCACAGCTTGTTCTGTACACCTCGATATTGATTGGTTATTATTGACCTTAAAAGCACCACGACCAAACCATCCAGCTCAGACAACAAAACTCCATCAAAATCATCCACCTGAGCTACAAATCTTCTCCACCATCTTAAAATCATATGAGCGTAATACGTTTCTCGTTGTTCGAAAATGGGAGAATTTCACCAAAAGCCAAGCTTCCACTCAAGAACAACTATATTTTCTCCATGAGTGTCTTCGACAGCATGTTCTACCAACAAGTGTAAGATATAGACCTCCAATCAGCTGCCTATTAGAATGGAAAATAGCTGAGCAAAGTGGAAGAAAAATGATTCACCTAATGATAACGGATGCACACTACAGGATCCGCAAATACCAACACGTCATAGAGTACCAAAAGATGAAGCTACAAAGGACTAGAAGCCGCGATATTACCAGTGATCAAGCCGAAAATTTGGATTCGCTATGTAGACGACACATTCGTCATCTTCAAAAAGAGTGAGCTGGAAAACACTTACAAGCTGATCAACGTCTTCGATGACATCAAGTTCACAATGGAACAGGAGTCAGACAACAAACTATCATTCTTGGATATATTAATCACTAGAAGCGACACAGGAAAACTGGAAACTCAAGTGTATAAGAAACCGACCCATACAGATCAAATTCGCAACTACAATAGCAACAACCCAAGAGCTCACAAAATCAACTGATTACACACTTTGTTCAAGAGGGCAAGGATACACTGCAGCACACTGGTAGCACGAGAAAAAATGAAGAGAAATACCTGAAGGACGTATTCCAAGAGAACGGCTGCCCAATCAACTTCGTCAAAAAAATACTAACCGCAAGTAGCATCAGAACCCAAGTCAAGTACAGAAATCAATAAAAGGATCGCCTTGCCATACATAAAAGGCACCTTCGGGATAGGTGTGGCACACAAACCGACAAAATCACTACAATCAATCCTATGCAAACCAAAGGATGAAATAACAAAGGGAAACAAATCAAACATCATCTACAAAATAAATTAGGCCAACTGAGAAAAACACTACATCGGACAAAGCGGACACTCCCTTCACCTTCGCCTACATGAACACCAATTAGCAGTCAAATGCCAAGATATTTCCTCACTTATATCAATACACAAGGATAACTGCGGACACTCATTCGATTGGAAAAATGTGGAAATCTTGGACAGAGGAAATTCCAAAAACACCAGAGAATTTTTAGAAGCCCGGCACTCAGGTCAATCGGCAATCATCAAGCACATTGAAATCGATCCAACTTATCAACCAATCAGGAAAATTAGGCACAAATATAGGAACAAAGATCAAACCAATGGGAGACACAACCAAAACAAAGGAGTAAACAACGACAAATTTAAGATCAATATGAACCAATCAACATCGAGGTGTACAGAACAAGCTGTGAAATGCATATGGAGAAATTCAAACACTTCACTTCTACCTGAAGTTTGGGCTGGTGATGTCGTTCAGAAGAACGATGGAAGCTCCACGACCAAACCATCCAGCTCAGAGAACAAAACTCCATCAAAACTGATGCCTCTTTTTTTAACATGACAGTCTCATGTTTTTAATCCCTTTTCGATAGAACACCCATCTAACCATAAATATACCTAAATCAGCAGACAGACCACAATAGAATTTATCGGGAAAAGAAACTTATCTCTCTTTGTAACACGAACTTTCATCTTATCTGTAAATATAATAATACGTATCTGTCGCGGTGAAACACAAAATAGCGATCTATCAATGTTCCAAAAAGTCCTCGATAACTACCAAACTGATTGACCTCTAATTGTTTATTGTTCAAATTACTGTCAACTCAGTGTAGGTATATATCTCGACAGATTTGATGTGAACAATAAACAAAGAAACCAGCTATTTAGTTCCGCTAAACCAACTTCGATAATGAAACATACTTATTTTGTGATCTGAAAAATCAAATTATCTAGTTATTTGTTTCAGTCAGTCAGCAACAACGTAGAACTTCGTACGTACGTACATCAGTTCAAGTTGCCATACCACATTAGAACAGAGATGCAGTTGTCCATTTAAATCTCGAAATGGTATAGGAACGTCTCAGTAAGTCATTACTTAGTCGCCAAATTTTCTCGGCCTGAATTTATGTGGCTTCCAACTACAAATTACTGACAAACATACACACAGGTGTAAAAACCTACAACAACTGATTATGATTATAGGGGTTGTCGAGATTGTTAAGTTCGATTCATTATCTCAATAATAAAAAACTGGTTAATTTGACCAGTGGTCGACTTTACTTGAAAATCTAACACTCCATAACGATTTTGAAAAACACCGAATCCCCATAACTGAGCGGGGTGAATTAAGTTGTACGACATTACAATAGACAGCTGAGGTTTTGAGCCACAACTAAATATGACAGAATGGTAGTGGGGTAAACGAAAATGATTTACGAATAAAGACGATAAACATCGAGAAATGACATATGTTCTTTAAAGATTGAAATTATGTGTGTGTCACGACTCAAGAAGTTAGGTTTGAATGCGAAACAAGTATAAGATAAGCACTATCAAACAACTTTGAAGTAAGAAATAATATCTATTTGATGATCTCTAGTTCTTTTCATTGATAATAAACATTTATGAAGGAAATCTAGACGAAAAACAAGTGTATGGTTAAGTTTTTATTGAAAAATGTCATCTAGGAACTTCCGGTATTTATAGTAATTCGAATATATACATAAGTGCATAGTTTGTAGCGTAAACTATAAGGAGAACAGGAACTCATAAAACAATGTCAACATTATGCCTAATTTATCAAACATCATAACGTTTAGTTTTTGACAATTTATCCCAAAATGTTTCCAGATTACGTGTAGGAAAACGACGATTGAATTGTTTAGCATATCGATCATAGAAAATCATATCTTCCATTTGCAATTCACGCATCTGGATTTGAAAATACATAATTAAAGGTACAACATTTAAGATAATCAGAAAAGAAGCTAAGATTTAATAATAACATAACCTCTGACTTAAAAAGTGTAAGATTTTCAAACAGTACTTACTGAACTGTTGCCTTAAACTATGTCTCAATAATTAAATAGATACCTGGGCTTTGACGTGCACTGTTGATGTTAAACATAATGGTACTAATCAGTCGCCTAAACTGAAATAGGCGCAACCAGGAATTTGAAGGGATCATTTTCCTCAATGCCACTTAATTATCCAAAAGTTTCTCAACTTTCATTTCCAAAACTTAGTTGATTGATTGGTGGATAAGGACTTTTAGTCCTAACTGTGTATGATCGGAAAAGTTTCAGACGTGAATAATGCGGAATCAGTAAACTAAACTTCAATTAATCAGGTGGGTATACAATTTCAAAACTAATACACCGTTTGTTATTGGGTTGTACACAACGAATGTTAACAAATTTAAATTATAGATGACACCATACAGAATGAGTAGCATAAAAAAACAAATGAAATGATGGTGAAAATGGTAAACAAAAGTTCACATTTATGTGTCTTTTTAGAAATATGAGTGCCTATCAAGTTCAACCAAAGTATAAAAGAAAATCCATCAACTGCATTAGTTTTCTCCTACTTTTTGACTTACCTCCTCACTAGTACACTTATAATTTCGGAGCAACTTTAGAAAAATTCATTGAGCAACTTTAATTATCTATATTTAGACACAGAAAAAGCTTTCTATACAGCTTAATGAACGGAACTGTTCTATCCGTGGTCAATGTAGAAGTTGCACTAATTTTAACTGGCTTTACGGTTAACAATACCCAAAGGAAGTTATTTTAGAATTCATAATTACTTTTAGACTTAAAATATGTTTTCCCACCAAATACCTTAGAACTAAAAGAAAAATAAAAAGGAACTCACTTTCTCATCAGCTAGAGTAGCAGCTTCAACTTCTTCACTGAAATACGGTTTCTGAAGGTACATATGGTTTTGGCGAGAAATAAGAAGCTCGTCCAAAAACGCTTCTTTACGCGCATTAGTTAAACGGGGGATTTTCCGTTGTTTACCACCCCAAACACTACCGGGCATTGATTTCCAGGGTATGAAACGTCCATAACGGACACTTGACAGAAGCATTCAAAGACTAGAATATTAACACAATTTAACGGAAACAGTGAGGTGACTTCTTATCTGATAAATAAATGGATATGAACACATGATATAAAGTAACCAATTCATCAGAGGTATTTACGAAAGGGGATCAGATAAATAGAAGCTATCGTGGTATACAACACTGAGTGGTTCATTTAAAACGAAAAATACTTGAAATTATTGTGACTGAAATTAGTGAAAACATGGACACAACCAAATCACTATATATTGGCAACCACAACAGTCAAACAGATGCTATGATGTTACCCCTCGCCTTTTATGTTTTTGGTTTTAACCACCTCTTACTCGAATTTCACGAACTCGACTGAATTAGCCACGATCGTCAAGGCGATTACATACAGTTCGTTAGAGTCTGTCTGTACGCAGAGTTGTAACGATTTGTTAAGCAAGTTCTGAACATTTTTGTAACATGAAAACCATTTAAACGAATTCGTACTGCACCCAAACCGGCTTCGGAATTGCTCACTTTAGAAGCCCAAACTTCCTAAAATCCATCTTTTTGAGATCTTCATCACCGGCATTTAATTTCAGCTGTATCGCTGTTTCAGAATTTCACTTTTTTACACCATCTGTGAGCGATAAGTCTTTCGAGGCAGAAATCCATGATCCTTTTAGTTTATATTTATTCTGTTGCATTACACCCCTTTCATTTGCTTTGAAAAGCAAATTTTTTAATTATAGTTTACCCATAACTCACCAACTTATTGGTAACACGAGTATGTTATTGTGACATGAAAGATCAAAAGCTGCTTAGAGATTTAGCCTTCATTGGCTTCAACAAAGCTTTTGACAAAGTCTCATACAACGGGCTGTTATCCAAGTTGAATAATATTGGGACGAGCTGTAACTTTGTTTTAGGGATAAATGATTTTATAGTTGGACACTAGCAAACCGTATGGGTTTGCCCCAGGTTGTCTAGCTGTAAAAGTGTCTGGTTGAGTGCCTCAAGGTAGTTTCGCAGTCAGTGCATAAGAGGCTGGCTGAACCAAGCCTATTACTCTGTCGTAATACAAAAGGATTAGATATGACTTGAACACTATCTTTAATCTGCTTAATAATAATTTCCCATCTAAAGTACACATTCTCCCGTCTTACAGAAGAATTTAAGAGGACATTCCAATAAATTCCACAAGCTCATGACCAATTACTTGTCAGCTGACTACCAACTTTCACATCAAATAGTAAAACTCCTTGCTACAACACGCTGTCAATGCATTAGAAGTGGGAAGTGAGGGACCATTATCAGGAACAACACAGGTTATCCAACCTTTCTAGTCGTACCAAACCTAGACTGAGTTTCTGGTTGACGATCGATCAAAAGTACGAAGCAACTTTAAAACCCATTTTTGGAGACCCGTACTTACTGGAGCGACAGAGCTAGATCAGTACTCATTTATATATGATGTCGCCCAACCTTTAGTGATACGTCATGCTGACCATGTCACATTATGGGGAAAGGTAGTAGAGGATGCTGGAGGACGTGGGTTACCAAGTTTGAATTTCCTACAACAATCTCATATACCTTCCAGATTTGAGCAATTAACCGACAAGTAAAATATCCACCATGCCGTCAGCAATAGCTGACTGACTGAATAGCGAATGTGACGCGGAGTCTCGGCAGCTTCGTATCCTTGCCTCCAGTACGTTGTACGACCGTTGTTAGTTTAATTTTGAGAAGCTTGAGCTCCTTATTTAGATCATCCGAAAACATCCTATCATCTTTTTTTTGTAAACTGAGGAATATATCAAAGCGATCTCCTAGATTCATGACTATTAAGGGATTAACATGAACTTTGATTGATTTCCTAGGTCTCTGGGTACGTAGAGGTCGTAGTCTTTCTTGTTTTACGGTAGAACAATCTTGGCAGTATATCATACGGTCGAACCACTAAATAATTTCTCCAAGACCTAGGCCTTAAGAACTTTCAATGCTGAAGTTTCTAACGCCATTTATGGGGGTCTATAGACGACTATAGTCGTCTATGGTAGTCATTCTAGACACCACAGTTGCATTTGGAGGTTAAGCTAGGAGACGAAAGCTTGCCGAGGGAATCTAACACCGTTGATGTTGGTGTGGTGATGAGTTACAATATATCCCAAGTGAAGTTGGCGCCCACCGCTTATCTTTCGTTGGCTATGCGTTTTGGACCTGATTTCTTTCAGAGCTGTTGACAATATTTCCCTCAATCCGGTCGGAAGACTGATTATATTACTCAGCATGTCCTCAAAATTTATATTACCTGTGTCCATTACCCACCTGTCATCAGATTTGATGAGTCTATTGTAAGCAGTTGAAGTGAAATCTATGCATATCACATGAGGCCACCCTGTGCATTTGTGGCACTGCATACCACATATAATGGCAAATCAATGGTCATGCTGCTTACAGGTATTTTAGTGATTATGATGAAGCATAAGTTGTTGAACGAATAGGCATAAAAGGTTTATATCCATTTTAAAAAATTGTCAAGCTTGACAAGCTAGACAGGTGGTAAACATATTCGAAATAATAATAATAATAATAACCTCTTATCGTAAGGAACCGTAGATACCGAGTATTTATCCCAGGACCGACCTCAACTAACTGTTAATTCAAAAGATACTTAGAAGGAAAAGTAATCCACTTGTGCCTCTAAGACTATAATTCAAGGACGACCTTTGAGCGCTGTTCAAGTGACCTTAAAGATAAGCGTGTAGTAACCCACTTCTATCAAGAGAACGCGACTTTCTTCAGTTTTCAGTAATAAACATAGTAGGTTGGTGAACCTATGTTAATCCTGACAGATTGCCTTCCAGTGAAGGTCCAGTTTCTCCTTGAAAATATTCACTGATGAGACTGATACCACTTGTTCGCTAAGTCGTTCTAATCATTGACTACTTGATGAGAAAAACGGAACCCCACTTTAAGTTTATTAGATCGTGTCTGATGAAGCTTTTGCTATGACCTCGGAGATTATTAGTGCTGGAGGGAGCAAAAACACGAGACAAAATAACACTTAAATCATAATTAAAGATACGAAATGACAGTATAAGGTCACCTCGCGTCCTACGATACGACAAGGGAAAAAGTCTAGGCGTTTTAAACGTTCATCGTAAGGGAGTTTAGAAAGACCCTTCACCAATTTTGTTCCCACACTCTGAACACTCTCAAGGGAGTTAGTATCCTTTACCAGGCATGGGCTAGCTGCTTGGATACAGTACTCTAAATGTGGTCTAACATATATGAGATATAAAATTCGAAAAGTTTCCTCGTCAAAAGATTTGAACTCTCGGCGAAGTGACCATAACGCACGAAAACCTTTGACAGCGGCTGCGTTGCAATGCGTAGTTGTTTTTAAGTCATGACTTAATACCACTCCTAAGTCTTTATGCTCTTGAACGCATGGAAGAGGTTTACCCTCAATAGTGTAACGGTAACTATTACCGTGACCGATGTGCATTAGTACACTCTTCCTAGCATTGATTTCTAAGCCCCACTCTCGAGCCCATCTAACTAAATCGTCTAAGTCAGCTTGAAGATCCACATGATCAGCCGCACTTTTTATTGTTCTCCAGATTTTTACATCATCTGCAAACAATAATGTTGACGACCTAAGTAACAGTGGTAACTCATTAACGTAGAGAAGGAAGAGCAGAGGGCCTAAGATGGTGCCTTGGGGTACACCACTTTTGACCGGCTTCCAATCGGATAGCGTTCCATTGACCCTAACTCTCTGTCTGCGGTCATATAAGAAATTTCCTATCCACTCATGTACAGTACCTATTATTCCGAAGCTCGTGAGCTTCTGCATAAGACCTACGTGTGAAACCTTGTCGAATGCTTAGCTAAAATCTATGAATATCACATCGACAGACAGACCGTGATCTAGAGCTGCTGTCCAATCCTCCCTCGCAATAAGCAGGTTTGTCAAGAATGACCGCTTGTTACGAAAACCGTGTTGCTCAAGAGCTAACAGGTTGTGTAAATCTATGTGGCTTAGCAACCTAACCCAAATTATCTTTTCAAGTAACTTAACGACTATGCTAGTTAGACTGACAGGTCGGTAGTTATCTGTCGCTGACCATCCTTAAATATAGGACTGACTATAGCGTCCTTCCAATCTCTAGGGAGTTGAGCGAGTGAAAGGGACATGTTGAAGAGTGACGCAAGCGGTTTTGAAATAATGTCCGCAAGAGATGACAGCAACCGTGGATGTAACCTATCAGGGCCCGGTATCTTACCAGGTTTGAGGTTAGTTATCAACGGAAGGACAGTTTCCTCAGTCACCTGTACAGATTCAATGGTTGGTATCTCGGTGTGAGTGGAACAAGTATTTGTTACAATGAACTTAGAGAAGACTTCGCTTAAATAGTTTGAAAAAGTCTCATCTTTCGCTCGATCTGATTCAGCTAGTAATTCTGAATTTTCGTGTAACAGTAACGGGGGAATACCATCACTACGTTTCGTCCGCCGTTTAACATATGAAAACAATCGTTTCGGACAAGTACGGCTATCATATACTAACTGTCGTTCGTAAGTGGTACGGGATTTCGCTATGGTTTTCTTACAGATATTACGGAATTTTCGGTACTCACGCTTAAATGGTTCATGACCCGTCAACAAGAATAAGTCCCAGAAATGTTTCCTACGCTTTAACAGCTTACGGGTTTCCTTATTAATCCATACAGGGCAATGTGATAGCTTACGTGCTGACCATGGGATAGACGGCGACGTTACGGACTCGAATGTAGCCTTAAACTTATTCCATTCATCTTCGATCAATCCATCCGCGTCGACCGACCAATCAGTCGAGATAGCACAGTTTCTGATTTCCGGAATATTAGCTCGCCAGATATTGGGACGGAGTGGAGCAGATACGAATTGTATACCATGTGTCCTAAACTCAAAGTGAATTACAACGTGATCACTGTTCACTAGTGGGGAAGGTGCTAAGTAACAAAAACACCCTCACAGTGGTGGGTGAGGGCGAGGTCCAGCAGTGACGGATCATGATTGAAATCAATATGTGTCGGTTTTGTGATACATTGTACAAGTGCACACTGAATAACGGTAGATAAAAGGTCGCTATCGAAACCACTACTTGGAGCTGTAAGCTCTATCTAGTTGATATGCGTTGCGTTGAAGTCCCCAATGATGAAACAACATTCTGCCATATTCCAAGAACAGATGTGTCTTAGGATAAAGTCGTCAGCAAGACAAGACGGACTACGGTATATTCCTCCTATAGTCACTGGTTTGATCGAATCATTTATGGTTACAAGTAATTTCACCAGTGATTGTTTTACTGTACTAGTTTTTTTAACTGTACTAAAGACATTCTTTCTTCCGTTGATTGTGATCTTGCACGCGCTTACGTTTGCTCGTTGATTGCGCTTGTACTCCTTTGGCGCGATCTCGGTATTCTTTCGATACCACGAGATCGCCAACAAATATATCTCCCCACAACCTCAAATCGCTTCCTGTTATCTGGTACACAACCTTCTTGTCGACCGCGACTCGACGCCACACTACAAGCGTATCAATTATTCAATGTTCGAATGGATTTTCTGATAATGCAGTCCTCGATGTTTCCCAGTATACGGAAGGTACATTAAGACAGGAAGAATAGTCGTAACGTGATTTGCATTTCTCAAACTTTTGCTGTGTTATTATGCAACAAAAGTACCATTTCCCATCTAAAGAGTCTATTCTGAGCTATACGTTCGGTAGATTACTTTTATTCCGAGTTTCACACAATTTAAGAGTTAACTATGGTTTTGCCTATAATACGGTTTACGTCAATATAGTCATGAAAAATTCATGCAAACGACCTGGATGCAGTTTCGCTGTTACATCTGGCATGCAGTGCAACTGCAAAGGTTGGTTCCATGAAGTGTGCACAGATCTCACAGCAACTGCTTACAACAGACTCAGCAAGTCGGATCATAATTGGGAATGTGTTACGTGCAGTACGGATACTGTAGTCTTGCTGTGTAGAATCATTGTCCTATTGACAGGTCTGCGGAGTAGGTTGTCAGCAAACTTGGAAAACGACAGTCATAAGAAGGGTAGACAAACAAGGACGAGCAATAAAAACAAGAACAGGGATGTCGATAGGTCTACCATCAATGGAGCATGCATAAGAACTAGTGATGACATGCTGAAACTCAGCACCATCATTACGTCCACGGTAATAGACTCCCTCAGCAAACTCGGGTCTTCCAGCTCAGGGTCCTTGAATGCCACAGTGGTTCCCGAAAACTCTGTAGGTGATTGGACCCATGTTAATAGAGCTAAAAAGGACCAGGTGTCACCGTCTAGGCTAAACATCCCAAGTGTTGTACGGAAGTCAACTGGTGATCTGGTCGAACAGTCTACCCCCAAGAATGTCCGTCCAGTCATCAAAGAGCCTAGAAATCAAAAACATGCTTCGACCTCCAAACAACAAGGTGCTGAACCTGAACTCACCGGAAAACCTAGAAAAATAATAACGGTTCGTGATGACTCTCATAATCATGAACCTCAAAGACAACCCTGACCATCCTCTCAGTTTGTAGGACAAAAATGACAGGATGCTTTGGGGAGAATTGAACAAGAAACTTGAACTTCCAAGAATAGAGCCTTTGACGGTCACACGGCTGACTCGGGGAAAGGAATCTAAGCATCATAATCACCCGAGGCTACTTTGCGTAACGACGTAGAGAATGTCCTGCTAGCTAGTAATTTACTGAAATCCGATGGGAATGTAAGAATACTACCTGTTATACCGTATTCTGAGCGCAATCTCATCCGGAACATCCCCAAAGAATCTCGTGAGTTTTCCGCGGAAGAAATATAGTCGTGCAAGGTTTATCGGAAAACACGGACCCTAGTCAAGCAAACTCTGATGTTAGGAGATGGAAATTCATTAAACAGTCCTTGAGGCTCAAAAACACTGGCTCAACATGTGACGAGACTAGCGAAGAAGGACGTGATTCTAGGCCACGGCTAGTGAGGATAACTTTCCCACTCTCCCATATGGCGGCTGCAACTCTGTAAACACTTTGTGCCAACAGACGTCAGTTGACAACTGTGATCCATGGGCACCCGGATAGGCCACATGACGCCAGGATCAAGCACAAAGGCAGGTTGGAGCTGACCATTCCATTTGCGGACTGTCTTGATCACAAAAAATGTAAAGAACGGGGTCTACCAACTCGGCAAACCTCATATAGGTAGGCTACCTGTCTATTCTCGTAAGGCTCACATAGACAAACAGGAAGAAGCTCACGCGTTCCAAATAGAAAGCATAAACTGCTTATATATGAACGCCGCGAGTCTACCAAACAAACTGGATGAATTACGTGAACTTAGCAACTCTAATAAGGCCCATCTGATAGGAATATCTGAAACCTGGATATCTTCTCAGTTCTCGGACCAAGATTTAGCATTACCTGGGATGACTTTGTTCCGCAACGACAGAAAAATAGGAATTGGGGGCGGAGTAGCCATATACATAAGCTCTTGCTTGGAGGTGCACCAGGTTCACAACCTCGAGTTTAACAATCTTGAGGAATCCATATGGTGCTCTGTAAGATTGTCTAGTACTTCGAGGTGTTTAGTCGGAGTCATTTACAGAAAGCCAACTGCCGACATCGAGTACGATAGTCGTATGCTGGAAGGACTATCCCGCTCTACTCGTCCCGGTGTCACTCATATCCTGATTGTAGGGGACTTTAATCTCCCTAGAGTCAACTTCGCGGAACACACGTACACTGGAGGCGACAACTCAACTGAAGCTCGGTTCTTCAATCTCATTGAGGACTTGGGATAATACGAAAATGTGAAGTCGGCAACTCGTTGGAGAAACAGTCAAATACCGTCGCGCTTAGACTGGGTATTTACAAACGAAGAATTTCTAGTTGACAACCTCTCAATACTGGCTCCCCTGGGAAAAAGCGATCACGCGATCAAGTCTTCAGTTGTGTCAGCAAAGCTGAGTTAAAATATCCCACCAACAACTTGCTCTGAAATGTCAAACGATTGAAGGTATCAACTCTACAGGACTATCTACAAAAAGTAGATTGAGATTTTCACCTCCAACTCGATGTGGACGGTCATTGGGACTTCTTACTGCACACGTTCTTATGTGCTAAAAAGCTGCCAGTTCTTCAAACGGTCCCCAATAGCTACAAACAACCTACAATCATCAAGAAACGCACTCTTCGCCTGCTAAGCAACAAAATGCACTATTGGGTAGAATGCAAACGAACTGACAACAACGGAGCGTACAGGCAATACAAACATATAAGGAATATATGCACGAAGGCTATAAGAGAAGGTAGGCTCCAGTACCAGATGAAGCTTATGGAAAATTTTGCCTCTAATTCTAAAAGATTATTCCGTTATGTAGCCTTTCTTCGTCAAGCCAAAACTGGAGTTTCGCAACTGCTAGGTCCTAATTGCCCGACCAATAACGACGGCGATGCCGCTAACCTTCTGGCTGAACAATACTCTCGGATATTTCAACCGACCCATATCAACTATACTGATGACAGCTTCGTCTGCAACTCCAAAGGACTTTCCAAAGTGAACCTTAGCGCTGACTTGGTGTTCCGGAGACTGCAGCACTCAAGAATAGACACTTCTCTTGGCCCAGGTATGGTTCATTCTGCTATACTGAGAGAATCAGTTTCAATCACAGCAACACCGCTTAGCGTGATGTTCTCACATTCGCTAAGCCGAGGCAAACTACCGGAAATTCGGAAGCTGGCACACATCACACCAGTTTTCAAAGGAGGTCGACGAGGCGAAACTTCAAGTTGCCAACCACTGGCTCTTCTCTCAATACCCTCAAAAATCATGGAGTCCCTGATGTGCGATGGTATGCATGACTATTTACTGTCCTCAAATTTCTTCTCACCCCAACAGCATGGTTTCAGGAATGGCTACACTTGTATAACAAACCTGCTGACTTCGATGGACAGATGGACAAGCATCCTTGATCGCAAGGGGAAGATTGATATCATCTACCTAGATTTCTCAAAAGCTTTTGATAAGGTTAACCATACATGTCTTACCAATAAGCTCAAACGATTGGGTATCAGACCACCTCTAATCGATTGACTCATTTCATACCTGAAAAATCTACATTTTAAGGTCAGGGTTAATTTCACATTATGTCAGGCTATGGAATGTCCTATTGGGGTTCCCCAGGGCTCAGTACTAGGACCTCTTCTCTCCTTGATCTACATAAATGATCATCCACAACAGGTAACGTCAGACTTATTACTTTTTGCCGACGACGTGAAACTTTGAAGAGAGATACGAAGCCAGGACGAGATGCAGGCACTTCAGGAGGATCTGACTTGACTTCAAAATTGGGCAGACAATAACGGACTTACCTTTAACACTTCAAAGTGTAAAGTAGTCCATCTGCGACATGTCGCAGACTACAGTTATAACTTAGGAAACTCCTCTCTAGTAGTATCTCAAGTCGAAAATGATTTAGGAGTCCTAATGTCCTACGATTTAAAGTCTTGTGCTAACCGTAACAAAATTGCCTTCCGAGCAAACCTTGAACTGGTAACATTGAAGCGCATTTTTGACCAGTCTGACGGAAGAACTTTCCATATAGTCTTCAATAGTTTTATCCGTCCCCATTTAGAGTACTTTGGTGGTCCGTAGATCTGACTCCCTATTTAGATCGTATAAATGATTGTTATCGCCTTTTCTCGTATATCATCGTCGACTTAAATTACGTTAGTCAATAACGGAATTAAGATAAGTCAATTAACGAGAATGGCCTTTGAATACATATATTTTGTATGTAAAGTGAATGTAATAGAACAGAGCAAAATGACGCGCAGGGAGGATGGCTGGGAAGACAACTCCATTTTAGTCAAGCGTTACTCAATATTTATAGTCAGACAAAATAAAGATAAAGACATGTGATTAATGGGATAAGAAGGGCACACACATATTCGCTCATATAAAAACAGTCAAGACTGACAAGCGAATAATTGACAAGGTCAAAATATGACTCAAGTAGAATGAATAGATTGGTTTGTCCAAAAACTAGAATAAGATATATGGGCTTAAAATAATGACTGACACTACAGTATTGAAACATAGTATTTCCTCCATCACTCCAAAAGAATGAGGACACTCTGGAGCGTATCCAAAAGCCAGCCACGAAATCAGTTCGAGGACTCAAATTTAAACCTTATGAAGAGCACCTTCAATCACTTAACCTTAGAAGTGACCTTCTAATGGCTCACAGTACTCTGAACACTTCTGGACATCCCCTTAAGCACCTACTTAAGCTTAGTTCCAACATGAACCTAAGGGGTTGATGATGTCACAGTTATTCAATATTTGACACCTAATATATTTCGTTCCCACCCAGAGAAATCAAAAGACAGAGTCGAAGAGATCGGAAGAGTATATTTGGCGATGACCAATATATCGGAATTCTCTGATCTAATCTGGCTAGCGATTGCGGTAGATGCTGAGCACGGCGTTACCACACGTGATCTGGTGCGGATGCCTGACCGAGCGCCTTCAGCTAGATGAGTCCACTAAAACATACGGTCAGCATCCAATGTCGAAAACTTAGAGCTATTTATTTTGGGGATTTATTTACCGCTACAGATCACTCCCCCCTAGTTGGGCAGTGACGACCCTAAGACGTGGCCAGCCAGAAGTTTAAACCCAACAAGTTTGTCGTTTGGTAAACACTCTTCTGATAGCTTACTAAGTGTAGCAGCGTCTGGTCGTCTTTCCTTACTATATGGGACCGAGGTACAACATAGTAAAAAAAGAGAGCTACAACGAAAATTTCGACTCCTCGTAAACTGCATCGTTCTTTTCCAGTCGTCCTGGAAAAGAAAAAAGAAAGTTTAAGTGCATGTCGAAATACACTCGTATATGCGTAAAAACACAATGTCGGCGAAAAAATGAAAAATATACTCAACCACACGTAATAGCGTTAAAAAAATGTTTTTTATGTTGTTTTTTTAATAAAAATATAAATATATAGGCATAATAAAATTGTCTTTTTTTAAAAAAATTATATATCGTTAAAAAGAAATATCGAGATAATATAAAATGTCGAGTAGTGCCTTACTTGCAGTAGTCGTTCAAATGTTCTGGAAATCTTACTCTTCTTCCAGAACGCGTCGTTTTACGTTTATTTTCGGATACTGTCGAAGTATCATCGTGTGTGTTGGTTGTCGGATGAGGTATTATAAGTGTCGGAGTCGTGTCGTTCGATTGTACCGAAGGAAAATCCACGTAGATAGGATTTCCTTCTAAATACGCTGCTTTTAAGCGATCGATGCTGATGCTATCGTTGGTTCCGTTCTTATCGACTATATAGTACTTAGATTCACGTTGAAGAACTTTGAAGGGTCCTTCGTATGCTGATTCGAATGGTCGTCGATGCGAGTCTCGACGAACGAAAACGTGTGTACTATATCGTAAGTCAGGTTGAACGAAAACATCGGTTGATTCTGGTCGAGTGGAAGCAGGTTTAACTGAACGCATTGCGTTTGTAAGCCTGTTCGTGTAGGAGGTTAGATCCATGCTCATTGAAGAGGATGAAGGATCCACGAATTCTCCTGGAAGTCGAAGTGTCGTACCATAAACGAGTTGAACCGAAGTGTATCCAATGTCAGCTTTCACTGCATTGCGGATACCTAGTAAGACAAGTGGAAGAGCGTCGGTCCACTGTGAAACGTTTGCAGCTGATAGTGAAGCTTTTAGTTGTCGGTGAAAACGTTCTACCAACCCGTTTGCTTGTGGATAGTAGGCGGTCGTTCGGAAGCGAGTGATTCCTAAAAGTGTGGTCAGACGACGGAAAAGATTAGATTCAAACTGACGTCCGCGATCTGTGGTGATGGTTGAAGGGCAACCGAAGTTTGCTACCCATCGTTCGACGAAGGCGCGAGCCACTGTTTCAGCAGTGATGTCCTTGATAGGTACTGCTTCTGGCCATCGAGTGAAACGGTCTACGCAGGTTAAGAGATAAGAGTATCCATTTGAATCTGGTAAAGGTCCTACCAAATCCAGATGAACATGGTCGAAACGAGCATCGGGAGTTTTAAACGAGCCTAAGGGACATTTATTGTGTCTGATAACCTTAGATTTTTGGCAGCTTACACAGGAGCGTGCCCACTCTCTCACGTCTTTATTCATACCAGGTCAGCAAAACCTTTCTGCTATAAGCTTGATGGTTGCACGGACACCTGGATGAGAAAGTTTGTGCAATGTATTGAAGACATTGCGTCGATAATGTTTCGGCTCGATTGGGCGATCCCTACCTGTAGATGTGTCACAAAGTAAGGTTTCTTTACCTGTTCCCATCTGTTTGATGCGTAGTTTAAGTGTTGTGGACGATAACTCGTGCTGAAGATCACTGTCTTCTTTTTGAAGCTCGGCGAGTTTAAGAAGGTCGATTCCTTGGAAACTGTTCAAGGAAGTTGTGCGAGATAAGGCGTCTGCAACTACATTGTTTGCTCCAGAGATGTGTTGAATATCTGAAGTAAACTGCGAAATGTAGTCCAGTTGTCGAGACTCACGGGGAGAGTACTTGTCAGAAGGAGAGCTTAATGAGAAAGTGAACGGTTTATGGTCCGTGAAAAGAGTGAATTCATGGCCTTCGATATAGTGTTGGAAATGCCGTACAACACAATACATAGCTAGGAGTTCCCTACCGAATGTGCTGTACCTCGATTCAGTGTCTAGCAACCTTCTAGAGAAAAATGCCAAGGGTTGCCAGGAGTTGTTAACCCATTGTTGTAAGACGCCTCCGATTGCCGAGTCCGATGCGTCTACTGCGATACTAATGGGTGCTTCGGTGTCCTGATGTGCGAGCATTGTTGCTTTAGCAATCAGTTCCTTAACTGTGGAGAATGCTATACGTGCGGTGTCGTCCAAATTAATGGGTTTCGCATTTCCACGAAGTTGGTCGGTCAGAGGTTTCATAAGTAATGCGCATTTCGGTATGAAACGTCTATAGAAACTTACGAGGCCGTTAAACGTGCGTAATTGCTTAACGGTGGTCGGTTCTGGGTAATCCAGAATGGCCGCCACTTTGGTTCTAAGGGGTCGGATACCTTGAGCATCTATAGTGTGTCCCAGAAAGTCTAACGAGTCGGTTCCAATTTGGCATTTTTGAACGTTTACAGTAATGCCATGTTTTTGTAGTCGTTCGAAAACAAGATCCAGATGCTTGAAATGTGCTTCTCTGTCCGGACTTGCGATTAGGCAGTCATCAACATAGCCATAGGGATTTGGTTATACGTTTTAACCAAGTCGATTTTTGAAAAGACAGTTGTACCTTTCAAGGTAGCTGTCAAATCGTGAATGTGAGGCAACGGGTAACGATCGGGAATGGTTTTCGCGTTCAATCGCCGATAGTCACCAGTTGGACGCCAATTGTTGCTGTCCTTTTTAGGGACCATGTGCAACGGAGGTGCATATGGGTTACTTGACGGTCGTATGATTCCTAAGTCTATCATGTGATCGAATTCGTTTTTCGCTAACCTTAGCTTTTCAGGAGCTAGTCGTCGTGCTTTAGAAAATACAGGTGGTCCTGTAGTCGTGATGTGATGTGTAACGTTGCTGGTTACACTCGGTAATCTCGGTTGCGTTTGTTGTATCCTAGGATACTTATCGAGAAGTGGCTGATAGAGTGTGTCTATCATATGTTTAATTGTGACTGGGGATAATCTACAACCAGAGAAGGAAGTGTTTCCGTCTACTAGCCCCCGTTTGCGCGTGTCGATGACCAGGTTATGGTGTCGTAGAAGATCCATACCAATGATTGGCATAGAAACATCTGCAACAACGAAGATCCAGTGAATGGGTTTGCGTAAACCCACGTTAAGGTAAACGTACCTTTTGCCATACGTAGCGATCGGTTTTCCGTTTGCCGCCTGTAAGTTTAGGGTCGATTCGTGAAGTCGGTCGTTGGAATTCGCTGGGAGAACGCTAACTTCTGCGCCAGTGTCGACGAGGTAGCGAACTCTCGTTGTCACATCTGTGACGAATAACAGACGGCTTTGTTCGCCGGCTACGGTTGCCGTTAACGCGTGCCGGCTTGGAAGTTTCCCGAGTTGTTTTTCGAGTCACTTGGTTTCGTGTTGGGAAAATTGCAGGGTTTTCTGCAATTTCTGGAAAACTTTCCATACTGGTTATGATACCAGCACCAGTCGGGATTATCTGTCTCTCGTGGTCTAGAGACATATCGCTTACGTGAAATGCTTTTACGTGAGGTGCGTGATCTCTTGCGGTCGGTACAAAGACTAAGATAACGCGTGAGTGTGTAACATAACTCGGTTATATCATTCTGAGTCGTTTGAGGTTTTTCTTTGATTGAAAATACCTCGGTAGTAGGTTTCGTAATTTCTAAAATGGGGTCGGCTGATGCAGCTAGTTCGTCTAAGGCGTTGTTCTGGAACGAGACCAGAACTGCTTGCACCTGTTGGGGAAGTTTTGACAAGAAGAGTTGTTTGAATAGACCTTCGTCGAAAGTTCTTGGGCCTATTACCTCTCTCATCCGTTGCAACATGTCTGTCGCAGAACCGTGTTGCAGGTCGATATTGTTGAAGAGTTGATCTAACCTTTGTCGATCGGTTAGGTCTCCTCGTTTAAGAATCGAGCGTTTTAAGATTTCGTAAGGATCGGAAACATCACTAGTAAACATACTAGGTGTTACGTACCTGTTGAATTCGCGCGGTAGTGCTTTGACTACTGCGAGGAATTGTGCACATGTGTCGATCACGCCGTGCTCGGAGAAGTCGGCTTCTGCGTAGCAAAACCAGGCTTTGATGTTGTCGGGCCAGAAAGGCATCAGTTGAAACGAAGGCGGGGACAAAGTCTTAAGCTTGAGTACTTTAGGTGTCTGTTCAGTCATGATGAAGTATGATAATGAACGAGGGGAAAAAATATATATATCCAAGAAAACACACGAAAAAAATCACAATGTTTAAAAAAATAAAAAAATAAGGCAATGATATATAAAAATCCCAAAAAGGAACAGACTCACAGTTGCAATTAGGTGTACCAGGTCACGTCGGTCTCACCAATGATGATGTCACAGGTATTCAGTATTTGACAACGCTTCTACCAGTAACACCTTCTAACATATTTCGTTCCCACCCAGAGAAATCAAAAGACAGAGTCGAAGAGATCGGAAGAGTATATTTGGCGATGACCAATATATCGGAATTCTCTGATCTAATCTGGCTAGCGATTGCGGTAGATGCTGAGCACGGCGTTACCACACGTGATCTGGTGCGGATGCCTGACCGAGCGCCTTCAGCTAGATGAGTCCACTAAAACATACGGTCAGCATCCAATGTCGAAAACTTAGAGCTATTTATTTTGGGGATTTATTTACCGCTACAGGGTAACACCCAGAAAATGGAGACTCAACATAGCAGAACGGACTGTAGACAAAACTACTCCTCCTTAAGGGTTGTCGAATGCTGGAATTCGCTGCCGGCCGAGATAGTCCAAGCGACTACCCAGTAGTCCTTTTAGAGGCAACTTGATCTATTATTAAGGACTAAGGATATTATCATACTATGATTTACCAATTTCTTTTTCCTCTTTCATTGTTAACATACCTAGGTTCCTGCCTGGAAGTTTTGGTGATCCACTGATACTAGACACGGAAGCTCGTTAAGCGAAAGCTTCTTCTATTCCGTCCACAACCATTTGAACTGGAATTCTCTACAGGAACACGTAATATCAGCACCTTCTGTTAATATATTCAAAACGAGATCGAGCCTCAACATTATTACGAACTGCAAGGATTAATATAGGTCGATAGACCTCCTATCCTTATTTCTGAAGACTGAAAATTTGTTTATTGATAGCGGATGTAGAAACACTGAACGGCCTTTTCGTGCGGAATTTTGGGATGTTAGGATGAACGTTGGTGCAAATTTCCCTTCCGCTGAGTCTGTGGATTTCTCTTGTAAGTTTAAGCTTAATTTTAATGCCTCAAGATATCGTATTCCGGATATTTTTATGGGCCGCAACTTCCAACATATTCATCCACGTAGTTGCTTCTCTTGTAGCATTTTACAATTTGAAGGCACATAAGTCCTCTAGGATATGTGCTCCTATCTTCATACTTGTCATGGGGGTTTTAAACACGATATCATTCATGTTAATTACAAGTAAATTTCATAAATGCTGACTTTCACAACAGGTATTGTGGTTGCGGGTGTGTATAAGGCTACGGGGATCACATTCAACGAGATACATGCTGTGGCTTCCGGAGTTGCTCAGACACTTTTATTGTTTCTTTTCTCTGCTACGCGCATTCCATCCACGCTATAGTTGCGAATACTGAAGTCTTGAACTCGTGTTTCGTTTTATACGGACGAATCCGCTAACCACTCTTATTCTTATATTCTGGTCTAAATAAATTCTTTTCTACATTTTTTGAATTTTCGTAATTGTATAAAGCTCAGAGTTTGACGCTAGTGTAGTGCAGTATTATAGGCGTTATAATTATAATATGCAGCTGAGATTAATAATCCTATATCATAAAGTGCTACCCACCTACTTAAGCCTATTTCTCTTTATCACCTTGTTGAAGTCCGCGTGATTTTCGTAACCAATGCTTAAAACATCGAATGACGTTGCTCTAGATCGTTTTCAACAGAAAAAATATATCTGTTCATTGTTTTGTGCAAGATTTTAGGCATCTGAATTCCCCACACATTTTCATGCGTTTTTTCCCTAATTTGTATTTTCATGCATCGTATCTTCGATGTGTAATTTTTTCAAACAGCATTCATACTGTTACTGACTCTGGAATTCGCCCTAACACTGCTAATAGAATATGGTAACTCGAATCGATGTACACAAGTACCAGGTTCCACGTTTCAACCGACCGACCAGTGATTTCTAATTAACTCTTCTCAGTTCTTTATTTCAGTTGTTGCTAACTGCTACTCATCATTTCGACGTCTATATCCGATCCCCAGGACCTTGTTTTCTTTTGTATGTCATATCGTTTTCCTTTGAAGACTCAGTCAGTACTTGCTCTGTAATGCAGTCTAATGGTCTAGGTAGAGTGTGTACTATCCACCTTCAGCGCCTCTTAATTTTCTCATCTGGAAACTAGTTTGTTCTCTGCTGCAGTAGATTATTGCTGATGGTGTACGATCCATTGACCTGGAGTATCTTGCATGGAGAGCTGTTCACAAACACCTGTTTTTCTGGTGAGAGTTGTCCAAAACTCGAGAAAGATAGACTCGCGAGGAGCAGGCGGGCTTTCATTCTGGTCGAGGATGTATTGATCACATCTTCACTCACTGCTAAATGTTAGAACACCGTCATACTTATCACAAGCTAACAGTCATAATGTTTCTCGACATTAGGACTTCCTTCGATTCGTTGGACAGGACTGTTCTCTGAGATTGTCTATTGAAGAAGAGTGTACCTGAGAAGTTTATTAACATCCTAAAAGCTCTATATACAAACACCTCAGGCAGGGTGAGGGCATACAATCATCTCTTTCCATTGTTTCATTTAGCAAGTGGGGTTAGACAGGGTTGCCCAACCTCACCATTCCTCTCCAACTTTGCTATCGATGATGTTCTGAAAACAGCTTTGATGGATGTAAGTAATTGAGAGCCAGGGTGGTTTATGCTAATCTGGTCCATCATCGGCACCTTCGTGATGTTACTTTGGTTGTAAAAGGTCGGATTTACAACGCGTCTGCGGGATAAGTCTTGCTCTGTGCTTGCGGAACCTGGCCTCCGAGTTGAGGATATCATTCACCACTCCCTGGTTGGGGCCCTAGAAATGATGCAACACAGTGGCTAGAGACGTTATCAGACATGGCTCAGAATAGGAGCCAGTGGCGATCCTACTGTAACTTTGATTTACTTTATAAAAAACCGAACGTAACTTCTTTAACAGGAAGGGTTATCTTTGGCTGTACTTCTGCTAGTTGAACTGCCCCTTCCATTATTATTATTTCACCCTCATACACTAATTTATGTTCGTTGTTGTTCTACTTTGTATTCTCTATCTCTTCATGTTCTCTTTGTTGTTGTGGTGCTTATTTATTTGGTGCCCCTTTGTACAAATATTTATGCGTTCAAATAAATGAGTCCTCCAAGTCTCAGCTTCCCAAAAATGAATTTTTACGTCGGTATTCAAAATTCTGACTTTGTTATTGGTTGACAGATAATTGTTTTGAGCTCCTTATGTTCGTCAAATGTGGGAACGCTGCCGTTGCTTTAAACATCCTTACCTTTGCGTCTGCACCAGATCCTCCTCGTTCGTCGACGACGATGCTGTCTAGGTAAGTGAGATTCCACCTCTTTCAGAGTTTCCCAATGGAATGTGATTGTTTGGTGTTCTGTGTGTTGTATTTGAGGATGTTGCTTTTCCCTTGTGTATGTTGAGTCCTACTGATGCAGAGAGTGCTGTTACACTGGTTGTCTCCATCTGCATTTGTTGATGTGTGTGGGATAGGAGAGCTAGGTGATCTGAGAAGTCCAAATCTTCTAATTGATTCTGAGCCATCCATTGTACTTCGTGCTTCCCGTCAGATGTGGAGGTTTTCATGATCCAGTCGATCATCCGAAGAAAGAGGAAGGGGGAGAGTAAGCAGCCTTGTCTGAATCCGGTCCTCACTTGGAATGCATCTGTCAGCTGTCCTCCACACGCGACTTTGCAGTGTAGTCCGTCGTATGAGTTCCGGGTAATATTGACATTCTTCCCAGGAACTCCAGTGTCCAAGAAGTTTCCATAATGTTCTCCTGTCCACACAGTAAAGCACCTTCTCATAATCAATGAAGTTGATGTATATTGATGAGTTCTATTCAACTGATTGTTGAACGATGATCCATAGTGTAGTGATTTAGTGTGCATACAACGCATTCTTCAGAATCCGGTCAGTTGATCTCGAAGCTGAGCGTCTGTATTTCACTGCTAGCTTATTATTATATATTTATTTATTTATTTTAACATAGATATTGGTACAAGGAGGCACCAAATACATATGCGCCACACAAATCTCATTCGATATGTATGAGGGCTGTGATACTGCCCGGGTACCCAAACCGAAGCAGGTGGTTTTCTTAGGGGGCCACACCCCGAGCCTTCGACCTGAAGGTCTGATCCACAAGACAGTGGAGCATCGTAAGGAGATGCAGTCCCATGGAAGCCGGTGACGAACAGTTGGTTCATACGCCATTTGTTCCCGCAGGATGTTAAAGCGCCGGACATTCGCTTTTCGTCCTTTCATTTTCGTAAACAACAGTGATGCCACGAGAAGGCAGTGATTAGGACTTCCCTGGCAGAGGCTATATACGCGTGGCCATGTGAGAGCTTTTTTTTAGGGAGAGCGGACTCTCCCCACTCTCGGCCGTACCAGGGCATTTGGGGGCTAGCTTCGTCGTATCATATAGTTGTCGATTCTTTCTTTCCGTTTCAGTTTTTTCTGTAATCATTGCTAGATTTTTCACACATTTTCGCCTACTAGTTCTAATGCTCTTCACTCGTTTGTGTGCTTCTGCATGTCAAACCTTGAATTTATCTGCTCGTGTTCGACTGTTGTCGATCTCCGTCTTATTTTCCCCTTGTTGCGTCTTGCCCAAGGCGTCTATCGAGTTTTATTGTTTATGTTGGTGCTTTTTGCTACCCAACATCTTGCAGCGTGTTTTAGTTATTTCTTCAATCCTTTCCAGTTCTTCATAGTAGTTTCTTTTAGTAGATCTTGTGTGGTTTAGAACCTGCTGCTTAGTGCTATCTCGAATTCACTGAGTCTGCTAGCATTCTGAAGGAAGGTTGTATTAAACTCTTGTAATGGCGTTTGTCCAGTACTTCTTTAGTCTCAATCTCAGCTTGAGGACCATCTGATAGTGGCGGTATCATAACCCTTTTCTACTAGCTCTTTAAATCCCATAACAGAGTTTAGGTGAATTAGTTGGTCTACTCTGGTTGGCATTATTATAACAGTTTTTTATATGAGTTAGGATTTCCAACCCTCATTTACTCAAGCTTGTGGTTGGCAGTAACCCTAAAAGACTCTATGCTGAGTCTGTTACCTACTAGTCTGAATAAAATTTTGCGAATACAAAGAACGTTTTAATCTTAATTACTAATTTACCACATTAGTCCGCGTGAGAAAATTCATTTATTAGTTGAAAGAGATATGTCGGCAACAAGTTGTTTCTACAATTATTTGTTTTACTGTCTTATTACCTTAACTCTGTTAACCCATGCAACAGTTTCTGTAGGTTCTGACTATTTGAGCATTTTATTTGTAGTCTTAGTTACATGAAACCGTTTCATAACTTTGTGACTCGTTTATGAAGCACATAACTAGTTTCACCATTGCTTGCTCGAACCAAGTCTGGATAAAACGGGGTTTGAAACTGTTTCTGGTGTGGTTGAAAGCTAATATCTTTAATCACTAAGCTACGCTCCTCTGTCTCCCGACCGTTGTTGTTGCTACCTTGACGTGGTGGTCGGGCTTGCCTATCGTGATGAAGCAACCGAGCTATACTGGCTGAAACAACCGTTCCTCAAGGTCCTACCATGTCAGGCAGGTCGGTTGAAGAGCGGTAAGACTAAAAGCAACAAACCCAAGGTCCGAAGGCGAAGTCGTACTGCTGACTGTACAGAGGTGTGACAGCAGTAAGGTGTTTGGGATGCGCTTCTCTCCCTCTAAATGCAAGTTGTTGCTTCAGGACTGGTCTGCGTCAACACCTGAACTAAGGATAGGGAGTGAAGTAGTCGATCGCGTTGACAACTTCACTTATCTTGGAAGTGTGATCAGCCCTAATGGGTTGGTATCGGACGAAATCTCAGCACGGATTCGAAAAGCTCGTTTGGCTTTTGCCAACTTACGTCACCTTTGGCGAAGGCGAGATATCCGTCTATCAATAAAAGGACGAGTATACTGCGCGGCACTCCGTTCTGTTTTAATTTACGGCAGCGAAACATGGCCTTTTAAGAGTAGAAAACACCCGTAAGCTACTAGTATTTGACCACAGATGCCTTAGAAATATTGCTGGCATCTGCTGGGATCACCGGGTAAGTAATAGTGCGGTTAGACGCAGGGTATTAGGGAATGATGGTAAATCAATTGATGAGGTTATGAATCTTCATCGACTGAGATGGTTGGGCCACGTATTACGTATGCCTGAACACCGATTACCACGACGTGCAATGCTAACCGGGGTAGGGGATGGTTGGAAGAAAGTTAGGGGCGGCCAAACCAAAACGTGGCATCAGTGCCTGAAGTCACTAACTTCTAGTCTGAGCCATGTTGGTAGATGCAGACTACTTGGTTGGGGTCCGCGTGACTTTCGTAACCAATGGTTGGAGACTCTTGGTGACATGGCTCAGAATCGATCACAGTGGCGTCGGTGTATACACTCCCTGTCTTCCCTTAAACTAAGAGACTAAAATCACTTCATTCTTTCTGTCTACGAACTAATTCTTTCTTCCTATACTATATCCTTATTGCAACCTTTGACCTAACCACTCCTATGAATCCGGTGTTCATCTTGCTGTGCTAATGAGGTATGGCAACCTGGACCGATGCACATATGTGCCTGGTCCTACGTTGTAGCTGACTGACTGACTGACGCTCCTCTGTTGTTGATGGAGTGAAAAGTTATTGGAAGTCATTTATAATTCTCCAGTCTTAAAATCGCTGCTGGTCTTGTAGTCTACATAAGTATCATTCCATTTAATGTTTGTACTGGAAACGATGTATCATATCTATGTTCATGTTGTTTGATATTCCACTGAGTCAGCCGGAAATCCTGAAAAACAGGAAAGTATTGTGATTACTCTAATAATTTAATGAGCTCCTTTGTTACACTTCAATTTATCTAGGTATTTTTAATGTATTATTTTACCCTAACCCGGTATTTCAGTTCAGTGGTTTATGATAATAGCTCTTCATGTGTCACAATTTTTGCTATACTGAAGTACACACTACTAAATCTCAGCGTAACATTTCTCAACAACTATTTGAAAACGACGATACTCAAGTACAATCGTTAATTATCTTTAGTCTTACATCCATTAAGTAGGATTCGCGTCGAATACCTGATTTCTTATGATTTGACCAGTGTCAAAACATCCAAGATCTCTCAGATGAAAATAAACCTATTTGAACTTCTGTATGGAAATCTAATTCATCTTTCACTGCTTAACAAACATTCCACTCTTCTCAATAGTTCGATATCAAACATGAATGTAGAGAAATGCTCCTGTTAGCCTTGTAGACGTCCTTTTTCCTTTATTGACACTACGCGCTGATGCCCAGCTAAGTACTACTATTCATGTTGGTTATATACCATTTCATAGTAAAAAAAGTATACTTAGATCCGTATTTTAGATCTAAGTAAAAGATTTACGCCATTATCATGCCTTTCAGGACTTTTCCTAGGATGTTATCAATGGCACAACGGTAGTGAGAGCAACCACTTATTCTTGTACTGGTTGTTCGAAGTAGTAATGAACTACATATATGCATTCATTTTACGTGCTACGCTATTGTGGAAAGTTTTCAGTGTTTAAAAAGCTCTTTGGTGTACATTTTTGTAACATTTAAACCATATTCCTATTCAACTAATAAAACATATCTTTGATGCCAACCGATATGATTATTGCCTTTCAGCCAGTTAGTATAAATAAACATATGACTTGATAAAAATCTGCTTCAGCCAAATTTGGCATCAGCTCAATCAAGTGAAATTAGCAAGATCAATAATAAGTTTCGAAATAATAGTAGTTACAATTGTAATGAGAAAGATTAAACATTGAAAACTATGGTTTCGGGCAACTTAAGAAATAAAATTTAAGACATGTCATTGAATCTCAGGGTTTAAGTCTGAATACATCTACGCCATTTCAACTGATTTTGAGCCATCTCCAACCACTGATCGCGGTTGTCACACAGAAACCAACCAAAGAGACGACGTTCATTCATATGGCTTAGACCAACAGTAAACGACTTAATGAACTAATTCCATTTATTCACTTAGCCCACCTTAATTTTGTTTAAACCTATTCAGAGAGAATTTCTGTTCAGTCTACTCGCCGCTTCGTTGGCGGATATATATCTCATACAAACCACAAATGATGAAAGTTAGCAGAAACAAAATGTGATTCTTGATATATGCCGGGTATTCTTTGGCGGTAAGGTAACATAAAAATGGGATAATCAGCTTTTAAATGTGTTTCGATAAATGTAAACACAGTTGGTTTATTCACAATCTTGAAGAAGCCTAAACTGCTCTCCTCCAATCAGTTTGTAAACTTCATATTCTTACTCTCCGAATTCTACAAGTACTTACCATTAATGGTAAGAAATTGAATTCTTTTGTAAGTAATCAAAATTATCATGAAAAGGCATTTATCTGATGAATCGCTTATGTAAATGATTAAGTCATAAAGAAAATTTCATTTTATCAATGTCTTCATATTCAAGTAAATGAGAGTATCCACAGAGAAAACCGATTTCTAAACGTTAAATTATTTAAAAAATAACCTACGATGAAATATATTTTGTTTCTCTTAGCGTACCACTATCATTGGTATTAAATAATCTCTATTGCTATTCTTTTACTCAACCTTTATTTGGGTCATTTCGTTGCTATAGTGTGTATAAATTGATCGATCCAAATCAGTACCACATGGTCTTACTTTATCTATAACTTATATTGATAGAGTAAACCTATTTATCTTCTATTTACTTGTTATTGATGTACTGAATAGTTTAATTTGATTGAAATTTACATTTCGTCGTTGTTTAATGTTTAATTTATTCATTCTTTCTCTGATGATTCTTTATATATTTTAGATATTGGTAGATTTCAATTTATTTAAATTATGAAACTTTTAAACACAGAATACAAGAGTAATTATATCAATAATTCAGACAAATCACCAATGATACCTTTTATGAATTATCAGCGTTTGTTTGTTGGTCTACTACCTTCGTCGTATTTAAGATCTAGCTATCATCGAATGGTATGTTAAATAGTTTAATTTGCATTTCTCAATATATATATATTGTATTGATCTATTTTTTGCTGTTTCATAGTAGATTAGACGAGAATTGTTACAAACTTGAAAGTAATATTCAGTACTTATCGACTATACTTACTCCTGTTATCCCTTGTAAAAGAGCATAGGCGACCCACCAGCATTCTCCATCGAACTCTGTATACACACTCTGTCTCCCTTTAAACTAAGAGATTAAAATCGCTTCGTATCTTTCTTTCTGCGTACTAATTCTTTCCTCCTGTACTATATCTTTATATGCAATCTTTCTTTTATATATTACCACCTCTGAATTAACTACTTTTATGAATCCGGTGTCCATCTTGTTGTGTAATGAGGTATGTTAACTTGGACCGATGCATATATGTGCCTGGTCCTACGTTGTAGCTGACTGACTGACTGAGTTGCCATTCATCCCATTCATGTCTGATTCTAATTCCCGACATAGTGTGTTCTTTGGTCTTCCTCTTTCTTGTTTCTCTTCAGGATTCCAAGTTAGTGCTTACTTCTTAATGTAGTTTAATGATTTTCTCAAAGTAGGACCTATCCACTTCCAACATCTTTTCTTAATTTTCTATTTAGATGGAAGGTGTTTTGTTCTCTCCCACAGTAGACTGTTGCTGATGGTATCCGGTCAATAACGGACATTGAGTATCTTGTATAGGCAACTGTTTATAAATACTTATACCCTTTTGATGATGGTTTTGGTAGTTCTCCACGTTTCAGCTCCGTATAATAGAACTAACTGTCTTGACGTTCGTATTGAAGATTGTGACTTTGATATTGGTTGACAGATAATTGTTTTAAGTTCCATATGTTCGTCAAATGTGGGAACGCTGCCGTTGCTTTAAACATCCTTACTTTTGCGTCTGCATCAGGTCCTCGTCGTTCGTCGACGATGATGCTGTCCAGGTAAGTGAGATTCCACCTCTTTCAGAGTTTCCCAATCGAATGTGATTGTTTGGTGTTCTGTGTGTTGTATTTGAGGATGTTGCTTTTCCCTTGTGTATGTTGAGTCCTACTGATGCAGAGAGTGCTGTTACACTGGTTGTCTCCATCTGCATTTGTTGATGTGTGTGGGATAGGAGAGCTAGGTGATCTGAGAAGTCCAAATCGTCTAGTTGCATCAGAGCTATCTATTGTATTCGACTATACAGAATATTAAATTACTATCTTATTTCGTTTAATGGTTTAGCATTACCATGTTGATCAAAATTTTTCACGTTTATCGATTTTCGGGTTTACCATTCTGAGACATATTGTCAGTGTCCATACTGGTCGATTTCTATTTCATTAGTTGCTATGTGGTTGTCACTCTAAACAGCTCGACATGGTTTCAAGTAGTTAGAGGCAGTTTTTCATGCCCATTAATCAATAAATATCTGAAGTTTTCTTAAATAATCAAGATTTTATTATACGAGATTCCAGAATACAGCGATTTGTTCTCTATCGCAAGTTAGTTCCTCCTTGTGGCGAATGGAATAAAGCAACCGCTTGCCTTTATTTACTTGTTAGTTATTAACTTTGAAAAGTTGTTTTGCATCAGTCCTACATATTTCATTAGCGGTGATCCCATTCTGTCTTAGAAGAATCTCTCAATCGTCTGCATTTTCATGTAGTGAAGTAATTCTCAACCCATAACCAATATAATATTGCTAAACCTCATTTAACAACTACCTATCGCATTGTGGTTGATTTGGGTGTATTCAACCAAACATGTGTAATAATCTATTCTAGGTCAACCGAACAAATATACAAGTACATCTTGTTTTAGATTTGCTTTAAGTAACTAGTTTTGCTTGTTAATCGCTTGTTATGATCAAATATTTCTATAAAGAAGCGTACAATCTATTCACAAAGCTAACTACTGAGAAATTCAAAATAAAAACCACCACCATGGTCAGTATATTTCCGTTGTATTTTGGATAAGCAAAAAATAAAGGGATTTGTGCATCAGACACATTACGCGATAAAAAAGGGATTACCATAAAAGCCAACTTGGTGAAAAACATCTATAGGTGAAGATTAGTACTAAATCTCCTCACATCTCAACATCCAGTTAAATTATCCAAAGTAACTAACATATTTTTCACTCTTTTTGCATTGTTTGTTTCTTCATTTTTACAAATGTATTCAGTATGATTTTCTCCTCTCTTCTCTTCTTTTTCTTTCGACTTTTAGCTAAGAAGAGTTATCTATTTGTGCATCGGTATCACACTTCTATTATTTTTATGGTTAGCATTTTACATATCTGATTCAGCATGGTTTAGTAGGCTACTTCAATGTAATCATGACAATAAATTTACAGGTCGTGTATCTATATCCCCGGACCCTTGGAGTAAAACACGTTTTACACATATAAGTGATAACGGTAATATTAATTATCATCATAGTAATAATAAAATTAAACAACAAATAGCAGGAGTAGCAACGACAAAAACCAACTATGTATATGGTGTTGTGTTCGACGCTGGAAGCACTGGAAGCCGTGTTCACATATTCAAACTAGTTCATAATCCCTTAGGTATGTAAAAATATTTTATATATACATATATATCCTACTGTCGAAAATACATTCATCCTAAAATATTCTGTTACTTAGATTAATCTTTTGTTCGTCTTTCCAGCTTAGTTGTTGGATGTTTTGTTGTCATGCTAGACAGCATAGACAAGAATATTGTTTTCACATACAATTTTTATATATTAAAACAATAATGATCCTTATTGAGTGTCTATTTCATTTATTAAATACATAAACATTGATACAAGGGGGCAACAAATAGATATGCGCCACATAGATGATTCGGTTTGTGTGAGGGCTCGGATACTGCCCGGGTGCCCAAAGCAGGCAGTTTTCTTAGGGGGCCACACCTCGAGCCTTTGACATAAAGGTCTGATTCACAAGGCAGTGGAGCAACGTAAGGAGATGCAAACACATGGTGGCCGGTGACCAACAATAGGTTTCTACGCCATTTGTTCCTTCAGGATACTGGAGCCCATGTTCACCATTGGTTTAGAACTAGAGTTTTCCAACTCCCCTAGGTGGACTCTCTGTGTGTCCACCAACCCGGTTAAAGCGCTGGAGTTTCGCTTATCGTTCTCTCAATTTCGTAAACAACAGTGATGCCACGAGAAGGCAGTGAGTAGGACTTCCCTGGCAGTAGTTGTATGCACGTGACCATGTGAGAGCTTTTTTCGAGGGAGAGCTGACTCTCCTCACTCTTGGCCGTACCAGGGCATTTTATACTATTTGAACTAGTAATTATATCAAATTGGATTTCGAGGCGTTTGTTGATTTATGGCCTAAGTGTTTGATTTATTTCCAACATACATTGCGTGAAAAAAGGATCTTTATATGATATTCCGTATTCACCAAATTACAAATTGGGAAAAACAGTAGGATGTAATAGGTTTTCAGAATAAAATGTTATTTCAGTTAATAGTATGACTAATTCAGGTAGATAACTATAGAGCTGATTTCTTTCCAACTTGGCGTAACATGTATGTCGATGATAAATTCAAAGAACGGTAGTGTGTACTTTTTTTGGACCGTCAGTGACTTCAGTGTCATGTCAGTGCGACTCAATAATCACCCTGTAGTATTCGTAGTCAACTCTTATTAGATATAATTCTATCCAGATCAAAGTTACTTCGGATTTGTGAATCACTGTATGAAAATTAATTGCTAAAATCACTAAGTCTTGTCTCTCTGTAGGGTTGACAATTTTTTTAAAGCTTTGTTGTTAACTTCAATACGTTAATCTGTTTACTGCATAGTTGGAATGCACGAAATGATCAATGTTAAGTTGTTAGGAAAGCTCTCAGCCTTGTTTAACACCCAATATCAGCAAGGTGCTCCCTTTGGGAGTTCAAGTCACACATCACTCATTTCCACGGTGGGAAATGCTACCACTGAGCTATTAGGGTCTGTTTATAGATTTAAGATAGTTAAAATGATCAATCACTAAATAGAAACTAGTGTTACGTTTTTCTGGTTCTTAATGATGATTAAATTTTGCTATTCAGTGTTAATAAAAAGAACCCATAGATTGTTAGCATCTAGTGTAGTATAGTTGGTCCAATAATAAACTTGTACGATTTGTTCTTATTTATTATTTATTAGACCACATAAACATTGGTACAAGTAGGCATCAAATACATATGCACCACACAGTAACAATGAGGCCAGTAGTAGTTATCGTTGATTTGTGTGAGGACTGGAATACTACTCGGGTGCTCGTTTGAAACATTCGAACCGAAAAATTACCATAAAATATTAATCATATAGTCTACTACTTGAATAAATGTAATCAAATGGTATAGATTGGCTAGTATGAATAGCCATTTGAACGTATATTAGGGTTGGATTTACACAACATTAATGGTGAAGATTTCCAACCCAAGTAAACTGATTTGCTATTTAACAAATATTCAAAGTACTTAGTTCTATATGAGGTAGATGCTGATGATATTGTCTAGAATGACAATGGAAATTAAATCACATCCAGCTCAGAGAAAATGACACTACTCATACAACATTAGTTCACTCCATTATCAGATTAGTTTAAATTGTTATTGTTACCTTCTTTTGTTCCTTTTGTTCCGTCTATCAATTAATGGACGAGTATACTGCGCGGCAGTTCGTTCTGTTTTACTTTAAGGCTGCGAAACGTGGCCATTAAGAGTAGAAGATATTCGTAAGCTACTAGTATTTGACCACAGATGTCTTAGAAATATTGCTCGCATCTGCTGGGATCACCAGGTAAGTAATAGTGAGGTTCGACGCAGAGTATTAGGCAATGATGGTAATCCAGTTGATGAGGTCGTAAATCTTCATCGACCGAGATGGTTGGGCCACGTGTAACGTATGCGTGAACACCGATTACCACGACGTGCAATACTAACCGGTGTTGGGGATGGTCGGAAGAAAGTTAAGGGCTGCCAAACCAAAACGTGGCATCAGTGCCTGAAGTCACTAAATTCTAGTCTGAGCCATGTTGGTAGATGCAGACTACTTAGTTGGGGTTCACGTGACTGTCATAACCAATGGTTGGAGACTTGGTGACATGGCTCAAAATCGGTCACAATGCAGTCGGTGTATACACTCTCTGTCTTCCCTTAAACTATGAGATTAAAATCGCCTCGTATCTTTCTTTCTACGAACTATCTTTCTTGCTATACTGTATCCTTATATGCAATCTTCCTTTAATATATTACCACCTCTGAATTAATTACTTCTATGAGTCCGGTGTTCATCTTGTGTTAATGAGGTATGGCAACTTGGATCGATGCACATATGTGCCTGATCCTGGCCACGTGCATACAACCACTGCCATCTCGCGGCATTACTGTTGTTTACGAAATTGAGAGGACGGAAAGCGAATGTCCGGCGATTCAACCGGGTTTGTGGATATTGAGGATCTAACTAAGGGAGATGGAAAACTCGGATTCCAAACCAATGCTCCACATGGTCTCCAGGATCCTCAAGGGACAAATGAACCAATTATTGGTTACCGGTTACCATGGGACAGCATCTCCCAAAGTTGCTCCACTTCCTTGTGAATCGGACTTTTGGGTCGAATGCTCCGGTTGTGGCTCCCTAAAAAAACCACGTGCTTCAGATCGGGCACCTGGGCAGTATTGCAGCCCTCTTATAAATCGAATGATTTATGTGGCGCATATCTATTTAGTGCTTCCTTGTACCAATGTTTATGTGTTTAGATAATAATAATAATCTGTTATCGTGTGATGAAATGTACAAAATTCACTAACTCCCTGTATTATTTATCTAACATTAATTACGCGGACAGAGTAGGATTGAACTTACAGTGATCTATCAAGAAAATAAACGATAATTATGAGGTTTTTTTTCGGTTTAACATAGTTTTATTATCTGTGTTCAGAAGATTGACTAAAACTGTTTGTTTTTTTGCATCATATTGTTTTCACTTATTTATTAGATCCTTTCAAACCGTTTAAACTATTGGATGATAAATATCATCATGTTCAACCTGGTTTATCTTCATATGCGGAAAAACCAGAGGAGGCAGCATTAAGTTTAACGAAATTAATTAATATTGCTGAAACTAGTCTTCCTGTTGATGTGTGTCGTAATACTCCAGTTATTTTAAGAGCTACTGCTGGTCTTCGTCTAATTTCTGCGCATAAAGCAGAGAATATTTTAAAAGCTGTATGTTTTTGTTGTTTAATGTATTATTTATTTTTATCTGAAGGGGTTTTTTGTGAAGATTGTAGTAATTTAATAGTTGGGTTTATAAGTCAATTGAAGCTAGACCATCATCGAAAACCTGGAAGCACTGGACGGTTCGAATCTCACGATGTGGGATCGTGGATGCGCACTGCTAAGGAGGAGTCCCGTAATAGGACGAAATGGTCGTCCAGTGCTTCCAGGTTTTCCATAGTGGTCTAGCTTCAATTGACTCATGATTTCAACTAGTGAAATATATTGAAAATGCCAAATTCGACATCGAATCAATCTTAATTATTACATAACACGTCATTTGTAATGTTAAGAGTAGTTACATATAAAGGGCAAGAGATACTACATGTTAAAAGGTGGTAAGTTCGAATCAGTGGATTAAAATGGTTTGTAAAAACAAGTTCTAATACAAGATAAGAATTGAAGATAAAAGGATGACATGGAAGAGAGTGCAAATCACAGTGAAGCGGAGTAAGATTTTTGTATACTAATAAAATTGGAACTGAAAATGAGATAACAAGTTGAATGTATTTTTTCGCGATGCGTAGGTTAGGTTTGCTCGAGTTGATACCAAGTACTTCAGCTATATAGGGTAAGTGTAATCTTTTGCTTTTTGGTAGATAATTAGGAACTGAGAAGGCATTTCCAAACTTAATGTAATGCCTATAGCCAATTAAGTGGGAAAGAATGGCACTATTGATAGACGTCGTAACGCTCTCCATTGAACATGCCGCCAAGTGTTTACGAACGCTTAAAGATAAGGTCCTTTAAGTATGACCAATGTAACTAGCCTAACAGGAACAGTCGAATTGATAAACACGCACAGATGAACCGATCTATAGCATCTTGTCGTCAAGTTGACTGTGTCACTATTGACTTCGTTATGGAAGCCACATGTAATTTGGCGACAATAGAAGTCCTTAGAATGGATCTACTTTGTCAACGTGTTAGAAGTATTTTATATTATTTCGTTGTATTTAAGATTCAATTGACGTGAATATCATCATTTTCAATGTGAAAATGGATTAATTCAAAATTAATATTTCATCTATTTTAACACAATAATAATTTTTGGTTTATAACTGTAAAGTGTAGTGTAAAAAATAATTGTAATAATTGTTTACGTAAACCAATTTCAAAGCACATAATTAGGAAAAGTGTCCAACTACATATGGAAACTACATGTACAATATAGAATAGATGGAATGTAGCTAGCAATAGAACCTAGGACTCGCGTTTCATCCCATTCGGGACTCGTCAACTAGATGTACCTGCATCTTAGAGTTAATTTTCACTCTGGGATGGACAACAAAATAGTTCAAATCATTTCAGATTGAATTACATTCTGATATGTTATTGTCTTTTATTTGTCTCTCTATCCATCCAGGTACGACATAGATTATCTCAAACTTGTTTTAAACAATTACCTAACGCTGTAACTATTATGGATGGATTTTATGAAGGTCTATATTTATGGTTGACATTAAACTTTCTCAATAATCGTTTATCAAATGGAAAAGCACAAAAGAATCATGCAGTGATTGAAAATTCACTTACACAAACAATTGGTACATTAGATCTAGGTGGAGGTTCTACACAAATCACATTTATTCCCACTGAGTTAAATACGCTCAACAATGCACCTGATAATTTTATTACATATTTTGACGTACAAAATAGTAATGATAAACCGAAACAAAAGGTATTGTTGTACATTTTATTGTGTTGTTATTTGTTCACATAAATTTGTGATTCAGTATCTAATTGACTGAAATCTATTTCATTTACATTTTGGGTTTGATTAAATGGATTTAATTACTGTTACCTTTAGATTAACTACTATGAAACTTAGTACTTTGTCATGAACATCTAGTTAGCTAGTGAATTGTACGTTTAAGTTACATCTGTTGGTTATTATAAGTACCGATTCATATGATAAGAAGCAGCACTTATCTATTTTATGCAGTGAAGTTGATTATCTAAATTGTATTCAAATTATAAATTCACTTGGTGTTGTTTTACTTGTATCTTTTCACTGTTATTTAGGACTCCAATTGATCAGTCGCATGTTGGCATATGTGTATCCACTGCGGATTGCCTCGATATAGCCTTAAATCACAAGCTTTTTAAGCAAAGATGGATAGTGGTTAGCAGTGGAATCCTGGGATGCAGGTACATCCGACCGACGAGTCCCAAATAGGACAAAACACACGTCCTGGATTCCATTGCTAGCCACTTTTGAGGCTATGCCATAGAATAGATTTGCAAACAGCCTTTAACTTTTTCACTGTAGTCATATCATGGGTACATTATAGTTTAAAAACGCGTCTTTTCATCTTATCTGTGCATGGTCAGTAAATTATGTTTTTTTAATATGTCTATAACTTATTTAAGTAACCAAATAATATATTCCATTCTAGATCAAATATAATAGATGTATACCTTACAGTAATCGGTCATTTCGTAGAAACCTAAATCATATTATTCAATCCCTGGTGTTAGTCGGTTTTTATCAATGTATACTAGACGAAATATCGATTGGCATAAAAACTGGATCCAGGACTTACTATTATTGATTTCCTCCAACTACTTATCATCAAATAATTACACTACAATGTCAAATCACATAACCTAATAGTTTTGTGATTAAATTGCGGTATTCTACAGGTTTGGATCAGGGCTAGAGATTAGATAGTATGATACTATGGTTACTGCCATTGCGATGGATTAGAGTGAGCCTCCCAACTCTCTATGGGGTTATTTTGACATGTATAGCCTGATGCTGACGGCTTAGTGCCAACTGTTATGAAACCAGTCTTATGGTCTCCTACAGATTGTCCTTAACTATTCAGTAATAGTGTGGGTAGTTATTCACGCTTTAATTTTTTTCTTCTTACAGATCTATTCACATAGTTACTTAGGCCTAGGACTAATGTCTGCACGTTATTCAATGTTATATAATGCAACTGAACATTTTAAGTTAATTACTGAAGGAAAGAAAGAGTTTTTTCATCCTTGCTGGCCTAATAATGTAACTGTAAGTTTAATTTTGTGTATGTTAAACTCTTTATTATTAAATTACTAGATTTTTGTTGAAAACTTTCAGGTATCAGTTTGTTATAACTTGTGACCGCCAATTAGTGGGCAGTGACTAATAGACAGGGCATAATTCAAGAATGGTAAAACGTATAATAATGGTTCATAGGTCAAAATAAAGCTCATAATAAGAGGAACATGAATATGAATAGTTTAGTTATTTAACAATTATACGATAAAAATATACGTTTAGTATTGGTCCATAAAAGGATCCCAACGTTACCATTCATTATGTTTCTCGGGACCTAACACAGTTATAATCAAGATCAAGGATCTGGAAATAGTATGAATCAGGTAAAGTTGTTATACTTTACATATTAACACAACAAAAAAGGTAAACATTAACAGGACCTTAAACAAAAGATCAATAATAATAATATTAATAATAACCATAGTATTAAGTTAAGAAATGGTGGAACATAATTTATGAAGTACAAACATTCAATGTTTGATTGGTGTGAATGTTCTTTCTACGAACTAATTCTCTTTTCCTGTACTATGTTCTTATGTGCAATCTTTCTTTTATATATTACCACCACTGAGTTAACTACTTCTATGAATCCGGTGTTCATGTTGTTGTGCTAATGCGGTATGGCTACTTGGACCGATACACATATATGCCTGATCCTACTTTGTAGCTGACTAACTGGTTTGAATTTGTAATTGGTTAGAAACTACTTAAAATCACTTGTGGTAAACATTGTAAACACTTAACAATACTTGAACTCAATCTCTGTTCTATCATGTACATACAATCAAAGTCTAAAACTGTTATAACTTATGCCCTGTGTCCTATTAATGTATAACGTGATGATACCGCCAATTAGATAACAGTGAATTATTGATTGGACCAATATTGTGTAAAACCCGTACGAGCAGTCTAGAGTACTTATCGGTCCTGCTTCCTGCCTAGCCCAGCCAGTTAAGTTCGGAACATCAATCTCAGCCTTCGCGATATAAATCATGTATTTTAAGCATACCGGGTTTATATACTAACCGAACAGACTACATCGTACCATAAAATAGGAAACAACATTTGTACAAGAATTAGCCAAATGTGGCTGTGAATAAGGGAGGTAGTAATTGATAGACAGGGCATAATTCAAGAATAGTAAATCGTACAATAATAGTTCATAGATCAAAATAAAGTTCATAATAAGAGGGGCATGAATATGAATAGTTTATTTACTTAACATTGATACAATAAAAATATATGCATAGTATTAGTCGAGAAATAGATTTCGACAGTTACCGCCATTCATTATTCTCATCGGGATATAACAAAAACAATCATCAAACGTCTTTAAAAATAATCTATATTCGTTTTGATTATTGATGGGACTCTAACTTTAAGTGTTTCATCTGAACCGAATCATACTTTTTAATCGTGCAATGATTCTCTCGTTTTGTTTAACCACATGATATATGTGTAATATTTTTCAAGAAATACGAATCTAATACAGTAGCTGTTATATCCTAGCGAAGATTAAATTACGAGTAACTTCTGAGAACTATTAGTGGACAACAGTAATAGTTGTCGGCTTCTGTATATTTTCGTCTATTCATTATCATTCATTATTGTTCTTTATTTAGCTTAAATGGAATCATGCCGGTAAAGATTGGCAAATCAGTCGTATGAATCATTCAATGTCTAAATCTTTATTATCATTTATTAAAACAAAATCAATTTATCATCATCAAGCAGCAATTGAACCGGTCAATGTTAATGCTAATAATATTGATAATGATCATCTAATGTTGTGCTATGCTTTAGCAGTGAATGTATTACAAAATCCTGTTGAAGGTAAGCAAAATTTGATCTGATTAACTTATACTTATATATAATCTGGTGTACGTGTGTGTGTGTGACAATTATTGAGTATCTGTTAGTCATAAGCAGCATAAAATAGGGTACAAATATGTATCGGCTGAATTTGCCACACCATATCAATTACCTAGATAAATACTAAGGGAATCGAAATAACATCGATACAATGATACTGAAATATAACTAAATGTTAAGAATATAATTTCATTAGTTGAGATCATGATTGTCACTCAATTTTGTGGATTGGTTGAAGTTAGACATTAACACCATTGGATGCCGGCTCAATGGTCCAGTCGTTAAGTACTCGCGCGCGAGACCAGTAGGTCCTGGGTTTGAGTCCCGCGAGGCGGCGTCGTGGATGTGCACTGCTGAGGAGTCCCACAATGGGACGAAACAGCCGTCCAGTGCTTTCAGGTTCTCCATGGTGGTCTAGCTTCAATTGACTCATGATATCAACTATTGAAATTACTACAATCTCCACAAAACCCCTTCTGATGGTTAGAATATAGTTTGAGAAGTAAAATTCAGAAAGCTAAACAGACTGGATCTACTGACATGTCTCAAAGTAACTGTCATTGACACTTAATGAACTGATGTCACATTTTAGTTTGATCTCACTAGCTTTCTTCTAACCTACTACTTTCATACATCTTTTCCGACATGTACTTCTTACATTATTTCTACTACTGTCTATATTAATAAAGATTTCGATTTCTCATCTGTATTATCTATTGGTAAACTTTGCACCTACTCAACAACAACAGTGAAAACATACTGCATACATGTATGTTTTTAGCTGACATGGTTTAATGCTCATTTTAATGTGATATCAGACAAGTTCATAACTGTAATCGTATAACCTGACAGTATATAATTTCTTGAATAGAACTGATCAAATAATTATGATTAATACTTAACTAATTTATATGCATGTTTGTAACTTTGATTCAACAATACAATTAAATCCGTTCTTTATTGTTTCAAAACTTGTCACTTTACATATATGAATAATATAACTGGGCTGCAGGTACATCCAGTTGACGAGTCCCAAATAGGACGAAACACGCGTCCTGGATTCCATTGTATTTCTTTGCTTAAAACCTTGTGACTTAAGGCTATATCGAAGCAATGCACATAGGATGTATAGGATAAGAGTAAACAATATAAAGTGAATATGAATATTATATGTTATATTCAATAACATATATTTAATTAAAATATATAATTCTCAGCATAAATGATTCAATATTGAATCACATTATTTATCATTTACCCAGTAAATAATTAAAAATTGTCTATAAAAGATTTCTTATTCTATGATTAACTGTCATTCATATTCAGTCTTAAATCTTTATGAATAGTCTTGTATTCTTAACATCTATCTTCGTCGTCAAATATGTTCAATGTTTAAATCATATGAGTGATGCCCCCAAATGCCCTGGTATGGCCGAGAGTGGGAAGGGCCCACCCTCCCCCTCTAAATGCTCTCACACGGCCACGCGTATACAGCCACTGCCAGGGAAGTCCTACTCACTGCCTTCTCGTGACGGGGGTGTTGTTTACGAAAATGAGAGGACGAAAAGCGAATGTCCGGCGCTTTAACGGGACCCCAAACCAAAGCAATGGTGCACATGGGCTCCAGTATCCTGCGGGAACAAACGGCGTATGAACCAATCGTTGGTCACCAGCTACCATGGGAATGCATCTCCTTACGATGCTCCACTGCCTTGTGGGTTAGACTTTTAGGTCAAAGTCTAGGGGTGTAGCCCCCTAAGAAAACCACCTTCTTTGGTCTGGGCACCCGGGCAGTATTACAACCCACACACACACAAATATGGTGTGGCGCATATATATTTGGTGCCCTCTTGTACCAATATTTATGTGTTGAAATAATAGATAATAATATAATAATCATTAGTGATAACGTCTTGTTTCTTCAGTATGGTAAAAGAGCAAAGGAAAATTATTTGAATGATCATGGTGGTACTTTTTTTAGTTTATCAGTAGTTAGTTTTCAGTTAGATTAGGAACCGCGTAAATTTACGAGGTTAACAGATATAATTATTTAATTAAAACAAACTTCATGTAACAAAAACAGGCCTAGAACGCACACTTGAGAAAAAAGTGATTTGAACATATACATACTTCATATTATGTAATAGTTCAATAGTTTGATCAGAGGCAGTAGAAATACATATACCTTATTAAATAACCTATTGCTAACGAATGATATTAAAATCCTATACAACTATGCGTTATTGACTAATTGTACATACTCATGTATTAATTTAGCTATTAGTTTAACTTAATTAGTTATCTACAACATAGGACCAGGCACATATATGCATCTGTTCAAGTTGGCATAGCTCATTAATACAACAAGTTGAACACCAAATTCATAGAAGTAGTTACTTCTATGGTAGTAAAAAAACATTTCATATAAGGATATGATACAGGAAGAAAGAATTAGTTCGTGGAAAGAAAGGTGTAAAATAATTTCAATCTCACCGTTTAAAGGAAGATAGAGAATGTATTCACCTATATCATTGTGATGGATTCTGAGTTATGTCAAACAGAGTCTCCAAGCACTGGTTACGATAGTGGCGCGGACCAAACCAAGTAGTCTGAATCTACCAATATGGCTGGGGCCAGTATGGCTTAAGCAAATACGTGTTCGTGTTAGAGTGTGGTCAAAGTCTAAACACGTATTCCAGAACAAGCGTCAGTTTTCCATCGAATCTCTGCAACGATGATTGATGGTAATAAGGTCTATTTGAGTCCATCGTTGGTTTGGTGAAGGGGGTCGCCATGTTAGACGATGTCTCTCCTTATGCTAAAAATAAACGATCGTCTGAGCACAGTTGCAGCAGACGGTCACTAGTATCCGTCCTCTGGCCCGAAATACCAAAATACCCACCTAAATATCTTTCCGTTTTGTTTAAGCTACCTAATGGAGCATTAAAGTCACCTACTACGAGTACTATGACTGAGTGTTTAGCTTTTTGAAGAAGTTCAGAAAGCTTTCTATAAAACTCATTTTTCATTTCATCCGGGCTGCAGTCAGTGGGATCGCAGACAGAAACGATGAAAAGGCAACGAGGTGTGTCCCTTTCCTTCCGAGTTCTTACAGAGCCGTTTAGCCGAACAGCACATAGACGACTGTTAACAGGGATCTAATAGTGCTTGTTCTGCCCTCGTACTTAGTGCTATGCTTACACCTACCAGTCCACGAGAACTGGATCGCCAGATAAACGGAGGGTGTGTCTCTTCGTCTCTCTGTTTTGGCAAAGTGAGGTGAAGTGAATGACCACACTGGGATCCTGTATGCGTGTGTCGGAGACACAGCATACATCAATGGCACAAGATCCTAGGGTCTCAGACAAGGAGACCTGCTGACCGATTTGACATACGTACGTACTTACGTACGTTGACGGCTTCAATGTGTAGCTTGGAGCGAGGTTTCAGTGGACCTGGAACAGTGTTTTGCGCACTAGAATCGTTGGCTATGGTGACACTTGGGGAGGAAGTCGAAAGAGGAAGTTTAGCATTGAAAGTCGATGTAAGAGGAATAATAGGAATTGTAGAGGGAGGTTGATTATGAATACAGTGATCTTGAGTGCTGTTAGAGGTATGAGGGCCGTTATCACTTCCCGGTCGCCCACACTGTAAAAGGGTTCTTCTGGAGGTATCTGAAAAGGAAAGTGGACTAGAGGTGGTCTTGTAGTGAACAGAACGCGGGTGGGGATAGTCGAATGTATTCAACACAAAATTACAGGACTTGTTAATAAAAACCAACAATCATGAAGTAAATGCTTAATTTGCAAAATGTCCACCAATTGTCTCAAGATGACTCAGACTTCATTGTTCTTGTATTTTCATACAAATTGCATCCTGTTTCCATTATTCACTTTTCGATCCTCTTGTCTCTGCTCCCAGACCTTCTGTTCACGACTGACATCATATACTACTTATATCATTATAAGTAGCACACACAGTCTTAGTGACCTGAGAGCTTGACCGCAGCGCCCAAGGGACAACTGCTTGAGGTCGGTCACACACGACCTTTTTGTGGGTAATTTTCGTGTTAGCTCCATACTTGTTGGGAGACGGATATCTGTGGGATAAGGCGAGGTGTTCATTTTTAAGGTCAACCTTTTCTAACCCTACCTGTTGGGATATTCAGGAAAATATCCCATCCCCGTCGCCACTGTTATTATTTCTTCCTTACAGCTATGACCCAGCTATTCCTATTGCTTAGTATTCTCGGACACCGATTCACTCGACAACTCCCCAAATCAGAACACGGTTGACCAGAAAGAGATTATATTCCAGATAACAAAGTTAGATGGAAGTAAGGAGCACAATAGGGAGAACGTTAGTATATTTATTGTTTTTACATGAGAAGATTCTAGAGTATTCTCGAAATATCAACTAGTGCTGATTGGATAAGAATTAGCCAATCAGTGTGCACCAAAATAATCGTGCATTGAGTATGCTTTAATCCAGTGTATGTCCCGCTAACACCACCCCTCCTTGTTTTAAGGCAGCATCGCTGTTATGCTGGTTGTCTGAAGGAAACGCCTCCCTGCCGTCACATCTCTGTACAGTGAGCTGTACGACTTTGCCTTTGGGCCTTAGATTTGCTGCTTTTAGTCTTACCGCTCTTTAACCAACCTGCCTGGCATAGTAGGAACTTGAAGAACGATTGTTCCAGCCAGTATATCCCGATTGGTTCATCACAATAGACAAGCCCGACTACCACGTCAAGGTAGCAGCAACGTTCGGCTATAGTTTTTATTGATATATATGGTAATAATACCAATAAAAAAAAACTAACTACTACTTAGAATAAATTAGGCAAGACAGTTAAGTTGTTAAATTTACAACCTAATAATTAAAAGTCGATTGCTTCAAAGTATTAGAACATTACTTTATCTACCTACCTACTTACCTACCCATACACCTACTTGCCTAATTAATTTTATCATCATTTTGTCAACTGAAGAATATAATTGGGATAAAAATTTACAAATCAACATTCTTCAGAAAATCTTCTTTGTTATAGGCTCATTCAATAAGGTTATTGTCAGGTTTGTTTTCCTTTAATCAATGTGATTTTTGTTTGTTATTGTTGTTGTTGTTCTTTTCCCATTGTGATAAACAATCAATTCACTTCTTTTCTTTTCATTGTTAATAGGTGATATAAATGTTATCAGATATCCACCAAACAATAATATTGTTCATCAACCAGTGGAAGTGAAAACACGTGAATTTTATGCATTTTCATATTATTTCGATTTAGCTGTTAGTGTTGGTTTAATACATGAAAATACTGGTGGATTTCTTACAGTGAATGATTTTCAAAATGCTGCTGAACGAGGTAGGTATTTTTCTTCTTGGTTTTTTTTTTAAAAAAAAAAATTATTTTTGTTTTGTATCCCATATCACCATTGTGTTCGAAAAGTTTAAGTTTTAGCCATTACGTAACTAATGGTTGCTCTGGTTGTCAGAAAGGGCATCAACCTCGTGACTTCCGAAGGAGCGCGGCTATCATCATGAGGCGTCATAACTCATCTAAATGAAGACCTTCTAACTCCCATGACAGAGATTAAATAATTTGAATTATTTTTTTCTGGTTTGTGTTTTTTTAACGAGTTACTTTTCTACGAAATGTGGTTGCTAACCTCATGCTCAACTCTCTTCCTTTATCCTGGCTTTGAACCGGAAATTAAGTGTAGAAGTAACGGAGGTGGTTGCTTCGATGATGCGACTCCGTAGAATAATCTCTTTTCAAGTGAACACTTATTGACATATCACAACTTCTCAAAAAGCTAAACTAATTAATTACTGACTAATGTGATTACCAAACATTAAACAAGATAGAGGCCAAGAAAAATCGTTCTCTAGTTTTATATTATTGTGAAACATAGATGAACGAACGGTTTTATTAAAAATACCAGGTGATCATTGATAGTATGTCAGGTCTATTCAAACCTTAAAAATATTTCTTATTACAATTTATTTATTTATTTATTTAAACGCATAAACATTGGTACAAGAAGGCAACAAATAGATATACGCCATATAAATAATTCAGTTTGTGGTTTTCTTAGGGGGCCGTACCCCGAGCCTTCGACCCAAAGGTCTGATTCACAAGGCAGTGGAGCAACGTTAGGATATGCAGCCAAAATTAAGTTCATACGCCTTTTGTTCCTTCAGGATACTGGAGCCCATGTGCACCATTGGTTTGGAATTAGAGTTTTCCAACTCACCTAGGTGAACTCGGTTTCCACCAACCCGGTTGCAGCACTGGACATTTGCTTTTCGTCCTCTCAACTTCGCAAACAATAGTAATGCCACGAGAAGGTAGTGAGTAGGACTTCCCTGGCAGTGGCTGTATACGCGTGGCCATGTGAGAGCATTTGAAGAGGGATTGCTGACTCTCCACACTCTCGGCTGTACCAGGGTATTACTGATATCCATTACTTATTGGTGATACTAAGATTTTCCTAACACTCAGTTATCATCTTGTGAACGTGATGAATACAACTGTACACATTTTCCTTGTTGTAAAAGCCCAGAAGTTACTTAAGATTAACCTCTGTTACTTCAGGTTTCAATGTCACTTTATTGAATATCATCCTGCATAGAGAGTTCATCATGAAAATTCTTACTCTTAAATCCAAGTTCATTTCTAGAAAAAGGATAATGAACATTTTTATACTTAAAATTTTCTAGATCATAAAATACTTCCTTTGTCATCAACGAGTTGAGTTCAGTGAATGTTGAAGTTTTCCAACATTCATTTATAGTATATTCAGCTTGATTGTTTATTATTTCCATCTCAAGATCATAATTAGCAATCTCGTTGAGCCCCCAAATGCCATGGTACGACCGAGGGTGAGGAGAGTTCATTCTTCCTCTCGAAATACTCTCACATGGCCACATGCATGCAACCTCTGGCAGGGAAGTCCTACTCACTGCATTCTCGCGGCATTACTGTTATTCACAAAATTGAGAGGACAAAAAGCGAATGTTCGGTGCTTTAACAGGGTTGGCGGATATAGAGAATCCACTTTGGGGAGTTGAAAATCCCTGATTCCAAACCAATGGCGCACATGAGCTGCAGGATTCTGAAGGAACAAATAGGCATGAACGAATTATTGGTCACCGGCTACCATGTGATTGCATCTCCTTACGTTGCTCCACTGCCTTGTAGATCAGAACTTTTGGTCGAAGGCTTCGGGTGTAACATCCTAAGAAAACCACCTGCATCGGTTTTGGCACCCGGACAGCATCACAGCCCACACACAAATCAAGTGACTTGTGTGGTGCATATGTATTCAGTGTCCTTTTGTACCGATATTTATGTGTTCAAATAAATAAATAAAACCCTTCTTGACTCTTGAAATTCGACAAACATATTTAGTAGACTCTAGCTAGACCATTCTCAATATTGAAAAATGTGTGTAATCATGTGCCTTAAGTCACTTAAATTTCCGATTAGCTTTGATTTCGAGCTTTATTCATTACATTTTCGATCACTGAAGTAAAGTTACAATCTCATCTCTTTATAAGAGTCTAAATGCTTAATATTAGTGTCTTTTACCATTGTATGTCACTATATTGCTTCAAATCTCTATGACAGTATGGATTTCTTCAAAATTACAAGTGATGTTCTTTATTGACTAATAGTACCAGTTGATTATACAGTGGTCTTGAGTGCTGTTAGAGGTATGAGGGCCGTTATCACTTCCCGGTTGCCCACACTGTGGAAGGGTTTTTCTGGAGGTACCTGAAAAGGAAATTGGATTAGAGGTGGTCTTAGTGACATGGGAGCGTGACAGCAGTGCCCAAGGGACAACTGCTTGAGGTCGGCCACACTCGACCTTTTTATGAGTAATTTTTGTGTTAGCTCCGCACTTGTTGAGACCTTACCGCCGGAGACGGATATCCGTGGGATAAGGTCGAGGTGTGCATTTTTAGGGTCGACCTTTTCTAATCTCACCCCTCTTTGTGGGAAGGCAGCATCGCTGTCATGCTGGTTGTCTGAAGGAAACACCTTACTGCTGTCACATCTCTGTACAGTGAGCAGTACGACTTCGCCTTCGGACCTTGGGTTTGTTGCTTTTAGTCTTAGCGCTCTTCAATCGACCTTTCTGACGTGGTAGGACCTTGAGGAACAGTTGTTCCAGTCAGTATAGCTCGGTTGCTTCATCACGATAGGCAAGCTCGACCACCACGTCAAGGTAGCAACAACGGTCGGGACTAATAGTACCAACTAGCTACAAAGATTATTTTTACTCTTTCCTATCCAATTTCTTCAACCATATATATATGTTTGTTTTCTTTAAGAATACTTAAATATTCTTTTGTAAATATCAAGTCAATTAGCCTATGTTTGTTTAATTCAATGATCATTCTACATTTAGTTTTAAGGCTAATCGATTGAAATTAATTATAGTACAATGGTTTACACCCTTGTTTAGATATTCCATATACGAGTGTGTGAAGTTTCATTCCAGCAAAATTGATTATTTTATGCGAATTGTAGAGAGAGATAGACCACTAAATTACATTTCAATGGTGTTTAGTTAAAATCATCTTAGAGTTTTCTTTCTTTCGTTTAATTAACTGATAAAAGTAAGGTTAATTGATCCTTCGAAACTAATTGGTTAATTCATACATAAAGCTTACACATGTAAATAATTTAGTTCTATGAAGTGTTGCTAATGCGTTTGTTATCAATGTAGGGATTTGTAAAGAGATTGTAGTATTTTCATAGTTGACACTACGAGTCGATCTAAACTAGATCGTTGTTGAGAACCTGAAGACACTGAACGACCATATAGTGGTCAGAGGTAGTCGACAGGAAACTCTGGACCCGGGTTTCGTGCTACTTGGCACTCATCAGCAAGGTGTACCTGTAATCTTGAGGGAACTGGTGCTCCCTGACGGAACGACCGTTTTGTCTTAGTGTGGAACTTCTCAGCAATGCGTATCTACGATCCCACACGCATGACTCGAACACAGGGCTTTCGGTTTCGCGCGCGAATACTTAACGTCTAGATCACTGAGCCGGCATCCAGTGGTGTTAATGTCTAACTTCAATCAATCCATGACCTTGTTCAACTTTTCATCGATTGCCTGAAGTAGATAACTATTTCACAACTGACACGGAGTCTCATACTAGCACAAAACGGCCGTCCAGTGTTTCTGTGTTTTCAATGGTGGTCTATCTTAGATCAAATTGTGATTTTAACTATGATAATTCATTTGTTACTGGTACATGCTGGGGAATATCAAAGAAGATTTCATACAATTGTTTTAAAGTGTGTAACGTTGGAGTATAATGCCATGCTATAACAGTATGAATCGTTGCATATATTTCTCTCAGGTCCTAAGTGTTGATAATGATAGACAGGTTGACTAATTTGGACAATATTTCATTGTTCTTTCATCATGGATAAGTTAAAGTCTCCCTTTTTTTAATAGTATAGCCAGTTCCCTTGTTCAATTTTCGTGAAGTACAAAAACAATAAGTGAATAGATTTCGTCATTTCATATAATCCAAGCATCGACATATTCACGAATTTGTATAATTAAATAAAATGTAATTTTGTTGTATAACATGCATACAAATCATTTAAATCATTAGTATATAGTGATTGATTATTCGTGTTTACTGTTTATCAATGATTGAAATAAGTGAAAGTGACCATAATATAACCGACTACATAAAGCGTGTATATTTAAAACTTAGTTCTTGCCAACCGTACCTTGAACTCAAAGTTTATTTTTGTTTATCAACTCATCCATCTGGTACACTTGGGCATGAACCACATTCTAAGTATGGGAGCTGATGATAATATTATCCATTTGCTCAAACTAAAGTATGTGGAGCGGGATTCGAATCCCCACTACCTTGTGAATTCTAAGTAAAACAAACACAGTAAATAATTCTAAAGAAATCCAGTTCTTCCAGTGTATTTGTAATATTTTTTTCCCATTCCTATTTATGTCCTCTTCATCTTCACAGTTTGTCGTAACCCAAATCCTCAGAAACCATTCGATTGCATGGATCTTAGTTTTATCACTGCATTATTGCATAGTGGTTATGGGTTCCCGTCAGATAAAAAAATTGGAGTAAGTTTCACTTTTTGGTTAATGATAATAAGTTTTGAAAGATCTTTTTTTCTTAATCTGTAATGATTAAATTTTCAATATGAAAATGACAAATAAATGAAAATACAATCTAAGTTTAAACCATTGATCATTCAAATAGGTGATGTGTTTTCTTTGACATATATTATTTGTTTCTTTGTATGTATGTGTGTACGATCATAACCACTATCTAATTACTTGGCGTTGTTTCACTTGTATCTTCCCATTGTTATTTAAGACTGCAATCAATCAATCTCTTGTTAGCATATATCCATCCTGTACGCATTGCCTGGATACAGCCTTAAGTCACAATCTTTTTTCAGCAAAGATGAATTATGGCTGTCAGTGAAATGCAGAACTCGGATTTCGTCCTATTTTTGGGACTCATCAGTTGGATGTACCTGCATCTCAGAGTTGATGTTCACTATGGAATTCGAATATCCACTCTGAGATGTAGGTACATTCAATTGACAATTCCCTAATAGATTGAATTGTGTATCCTGAATTCCAGTACTAATCACTATTCATCTTTTCTTAAAAATTATTATCTAATTAATTAATCATTTTCCATTCTATTGCTTTCTATTTAATTTAATAAACAATTCTAATGATTGTGATAAAGTTTTTGTTCTCTGAGCTGGATGGTTTGGTCGTGGAGCTTTCATCGTTCTTCTGAACGACATCATCAGCACAAACTTCAGATAGAAGTGACGTGTTCGATTTTCTCCATATGTGTTTCACAGCTTGTTCTGTGCACCTCGATGTTGATTGGTTCTTGTTGAACTTAAATTTATCATTGTTCACTTCTTTGTTTTGGTTGTGTCTCCCATTGTTTTGATTTTTGTTCTTATATATATGCATGATTTTCCTGATTGGTTGATAAATTGGATTGATTTCAATATGTTTGTTGATTGCTGATTGACCTGAGTGCCAGGCTTCTAGAAATTCTCTGGTGTTTTTGGAGTTTCCTCTGTCTAAGATTTCTACATTTTCCCAATCGAATGAGTGTCCGTAGTTATCCACGTGTATTGAAATAAGTGAAAAGATATCATGGCGTTTGACTGCTAATTGATGTTCATGTAGGCGTAGGTGGAGGGGACGTCCGCTTTGTCCGATTTAGTGTTTGTCGCAGTTGGTACAATTTATTTTGTAGATAATGTTTGATTTGTTCTCCTTTGTTATTTCATCTTTTGGTTTGCATAAGATTGATTGTAGTGATTTTGTTGGTTTGTGTGCCACACCTATCCCGAAGGTTTTCAACAGTCTCGTTGCAGTTTCTGATATTCCTTGTATGTACGGTAGGGTGATCCTTTTACTGATTTTTGTGCTTGACTTGGGTTGTGATGCTGTGTGCCGTTGGTGCTTTTTGATGAAATTGATTGGGTAGCCGTTCTTTTGGAATATGTCCTTCAGGTATTTCTCTTCATTTCTTCGTGCTGCCAGTGTGCTGCAGTGTGTCTTCGCCCTCTTGAACAATGTGTGTACGCAGTTGATTTTGTGAGCCCTTGGGTTGTTGCTGTTGTAGTTGAGAATTTGATCTGTATGGATTGGTTTCCTATATACTTGAGTTTCCACCATCTCAAATTCTAATGATTAAATTAATTTATTGATTTTTGATCATCTCATCATCAGTACACTTTTTATTATGTAATTGTACTCATGAAAATATCATTGAATGTTAAGTGCAAAAACAAAAAGGTTTTATACGTCATGTTATTACATCAAAAAACTACATTAATTAGATAATAAATTTTATAATTTGATTCTATGAAAATATTAGAATTCTGTGAGAGATTATGACAGATTATGAGAGATCTACTGACTTCAACTCGACCAGAATGAATCTAATTAGCAGAATTCTCTCTAAAAAGGTATATTCATGTTAAATTTGATAAAGATAAAAAAAATTTTGTAGATAATTTCAAGTCACCATATCTGATTATACAAACATATTATGATATCAAGATGAGGTGTTTTCAATGTTGATTCATTTTTATATATTAGAGAATTCTATTATGAAATCATCACTTCTTTCAAATGATCTATCAGCTATATAGAAACAACCTAATAACTCTGAAGAAGATGAGAATCTACATTCCATTTTTTGTCGCCACATTTTGGTTTGACCGGCCTTAACTTTCTTCCAACCATCCCCAACACCGGTTAGCATTGCACATCGTGGTAATCGGTGTTCAGGCATATGTAACACGTGGCCCAACCATCTCAGTCGATGAAGATTCATAACCTCATCAACTGATTTACCATCATTCCCTAATACCCTACGTCGAACCTCACTATTACTTACCCGGTGATCCCAGCAGATGCCAGCAATATTTCTAAAGCATCTCTGATCAAATCGTAGTAACTTATGAGTATCTTCTACTCTTAATGGCCATGTTTCGCTGCCGTAAATTAAAACAGAACGGACTGCCACGCAGTATACTCGTCCTTTTATTGATAGACGGATATCTCGCCTTCGCCAAAGGTGACGTAAGTTGGCAAAAGCCAAGCGAGACACCAACTTATTAGGGCTGACCAGACTTCCAAGATAAGCAAACTTTTCAACGCGTCCGACTACTTCACTCCCTATCCTTAGTTCAGGTGTTGACTTCTGGTTTGAGCCATGTTGGTAGATGCAGACTACTTGGTTGGGGTCCGCGTGACTATCGTAACCAATGGTTGGAGATTCTTGGTGACATGGATCAGAATCGATCACAATGGTGTTGGTGTATACACTCTGTCTTCCCTTAAACTAAGAGATTAAAATCGCTACATATCTTTCTTTCTACGAACTATCTTTCTTGCTATACTATATCCTTGTATGCAATCTTTCTTTTATATATAACCACCTCTAAATTAACTGTTTTTATGAATCTGGTGTCCATCTTGTTGTGTTAATGAGGTATGGCAACTTGGACCGATGCATGTATGTGCCTGGTCCTACGTTGTAGCTGACTGACTGACTATTAAAATGGTTCAAAAGAAAGGCTAGTAGCCGAAATACTTTATGTGCTAAGAAATTTCAATAGTTATGATCATGAGTCAATTGAAGCTAGACCATCATGGAAATCCTAGAAGCACTAGACGACCGGTTCGTCCTATTGTGGGACTCCTCAGCAGTGCGTATCCACGACCCGGCCTCGTGGTATTTGAACCCAGGACCTTCCAGGTTTTTCATGGCGGTCTAGCTTCAATTGACTCATGATCTGAAGTATTGAAATTACTACAATCTCCACAAAACCCTTTCTGTTACTACTAAATTGTTCTGTGCTCAACAAAAAGGAAGGTCTTACAAATTGACTGACTTGAACAATCTTCCAAAACAGTCAAACTCAACTTATCCAAAGTCATATAAAACCATTGTTCATCTAAATCTCCAATATTACGAAATGACTAGAGTTAGAAATGTATCGGATCATATTTGTCTACCCACAAATTCTGAGATTCTCAGTTCCTCATAATTTCTTTTTTTTTGTGTGTATTTTTATTTCACTAATTTATATTTTCTTTCCGAGTCATATCTTCGATGTCAAACTTTTTTATTTATTAACACTGATACTGTTACCGCCTCTACTATCCTGGAATTCGATTATGACAACCTAAACTAATGTACATATGGATCAGGTTGTTTGAAGCGTTCGACTGACTAGCTCATGACTATATTGTAAATGAATAAATGATTATCCACTTATTCATTCTTGTCATATGTTTCTCTTTTGTTTGAATTTTTCTTATGAATCATAGAAACACTCTATTTATGAGTAGTAATGTGCTGATAGTATTTACCAATAAAAAACAACAGCAACAACTGATAGCTGATAACATGTGCATATTTGAAACGAATTCATTTAACTTAGTTTTGAACTATTTTAAATATGAGCAAAGATGAATACTGGCTAGCAGTGGAATCCAGGACGCGCGTTTCGTCCTGTTTGGGACTCTTCAGCAGGATGTACCTGCATCTCAGAGTTGATGTTCACTCTGGGACTCGAACTCAGTACCGTTCACTTCAAACGCCATCGCGTTATCCACTTAGCAACTGAGTCCTGATAGCTACTTGCTTGTGCAATGGGGTGAAGTTTAATTCACTTGATATTGTTTTATTTGAATTTTCCCATTGATGTTTTAGGACTGAAATTGATCAGTCTCTTATTGGCATATGTGCATACTGTGCGTATGCCTCAATATTGCCTTAATTTACGCGTCCTGGATTCCATTGCTAACCACTATTCATCTTTGCTTATAATGCTTGTAAATTAAGGCAATCCTAAAACATCAATGGGAAGATTCAAGTAAAACAATGCCAAGTGAAATATTTTAAATATGGTTTGAATGATTTTTTTTTCTGGTTAGCGTTTTATTTTTAGCGAGTTCGTTTTCTACAGGATAAGATCGTTAACCCCTATGCTCAACCCCCTCCTCTTTCTTTTATCCGGGCTTGAGACTGGCAACAGCCTTAGAACGGTTTTAGATGGAGTTACATGAGTTTAAAATTTAGATATAATAATAAGTAAATGTATGATTGTAACGTTCTTCTCTCTTTTTTTTTGCTCTACAGTTTTTTAAAAAAGTCAATTCTTTTGAAATTAATTGGAGTCTTGGTGCCTTATTTTCAGAAATGTATCATAAATAAAACTGCCTGAGAAAATAAAGGATATTACATTCATTACAACATTATTGTTCTTTACTTTGTATGATACATACATTAGTTATATCGATCAGATTTCTTTTCTTTTATATATATTTGAAGAAAAAAAAGTTTTATGAACTCCATATTCTTTTTTTTTAAATCTATTTTTATCAACTTCCTTAATACCTACCTACCCACCTACCTGCCTACTACTACTACTACTACTACTACTGTTAGTAACAATAGGGTCTATATTGTTTTTTTTAAATGGTATGTTGTTGTATGACAACTATTTAATGCAATGATTGCATATATATATGTTAAATTTTAATCCTGTTTTTGTTCTCTTCTTTTCTTTTTGTTTATTCATTTACTTTACATTTACGTACGTAACATTCAATGAATCTAATAAGTATTTGTTATAATGAATCCAACTGGAAAAACTTTTTTTTTCATCCTTTAAAATTGCTCAGATCAAATGTTAACACCGTTTATTTTCAGCTCTTAAATTGTTCTTTTTTTTCTCTCTCTCTCTTCTGTTTCTGAGTGTAGATAAAGTCTTTTCATTATCATTTTAAAAAAAGAGATTATTTAGTTGATATTCTCAGCATAGTCAACTATTCAAATCTAGTTCGATCTGATTCTTTCAATATAATCTTAGAACGTTATCTTAATACTTTTTCGTCACAAATTATTCATTTGTCAAGCTTTTTAAGTTATGTAATTTCAACAGATAATGTTTGTTTGTTTGTTTTTAAATTACACTGCTTGATGGGTTGAACACTTCAATGAATTAGGTAAATGATGGATAATACAGACTAATATCTCAACCTAATCATTTAAAAATTAATTCGACAGTTTATTTGTATGATTGGGGTCACGAATTTAGAGCATCTAATTAGGTGTAGATGTTTTCATATACTCGCGCCTCGTTGTCGGAGTGGTAATAGCTTTGTCTTGTTGTAAATTTCAATGAAAGGGAAATATTATTGTTGTCAGTGAACTCGGATGTTACTGTTAATATTCGGTTTTCGTTCAACGATAGAACTCAAATGGGTGATCAATCTAGACAAACGCAAAATATAGGGGAATGATGCTTGCGAAATGATTAAGTAGATAAAAGGATAACGAGTGCATGACGTCACTGGCATTTAGTGTCCATAAACTACCAAATTGTTAGAGAAAAACTTCCCCACGCAACTATATTTCATCCGTTACGAGCAACAAAATATAACAATTTGATTAGTGAAGAGGTACTGAATGAATGGGGATTTGCACACAAATGTCGGAATAGTTTCAAAGCAAATTTATACAGTCCAGATTGTACCTGTAATAACTTAGATCAAGGACTTAATCAAAATATCATAATACGTAGGAACGAATATTAATGCGCAAATAGAAACTGGTAGAATCACACTTAGATGTATATATAGTGAACGAGGGAAACAGTAATAGACAACATGCAAAAATCGTTAATTTAGAGCTCGTTTTTCATCAGAACAACGAACAGTGTTCATGCAATTAACGAACATACTTCTACTTAAGGCCGACGGCTGGAATAGAAACATAGGTCCACCAGTGCTTTTGAATCTAGTAATTACGGATATCGTAGTGTCCAGACGAACCAACGAGAAAGCTTCACGCTCGTTTACCAAATACCAAAATAAAATTATGATTTGGTGTGAGGAATTATTATCAGTTAGTTGTTTCGCTACGAAATGATATCGGGTATAATCCAAGGATCCTAACAACTATATCTAACTCCTAGAACGAAAAGGCAATTTACTATTTTTCCGTTATCGGATTGGCTGAAAAGGTGTTGATAGTTCTCTACCGTTCGGCTACATACAAGCCTATGGTCTCACGTAATGGATAGTAGCCTATAACACACACACGAATGAGCGTTTCCAGTGAAATCGGACAGTTGGTTCAAATAAGCAGTACATGGTGATTGCAGACATGTTTTCATAAGCAATATTACACATACAAGATAAGATGAAGCATTTTACTGTGATTACACATAGGTGCAATTTTATCAGTAATAACTTGTTCCTAAAGGGCACGGTTTAAACGTTAGATCCTTTAGAATGTGCCCGCTCTTTCGTTTCAACGACCTTGAGCGGCCTGACTAGAGGCGGTTATTCCGTATTTCAATTGCCGTGGGTTGGTTGGATTGGATGAGCATAAAGCTTTTTCATATATAAGTCATCTTATCCTGCATAAAAAAGCACGAAATAAATACCAAAAGCATTAATTTAGCATTCTCTGTTTTGTCGTGTACACTTTGGCTCTGTTGTTGCTTTGTAATTTGATCTGTGATCCCAACAACTGTACTAAACCTCAACGAAATGTCAAGTCACAGCTAAATCCTAAGTATTTGTAGTATTTCCTTGGGTTATTATAGTTGCAAGGAATAACTTTTTAATAACTAATCATGTCTGTCTGTAGTGCTTCATGCTCAAGTGACATTTCAGTCGACCTAAGCGATGCCTTTCGAAGTATGATACTGAACAAGCGTTTTGCGTGCTGGGATGATTTTGATAGCGCATTAAAAGAGTTCCAAAAAGTATGGAATAGTAATTTTATCGCTTCTCAGACTACTTATACTAGTTACATCCACACGAAAAGCAGGTTGCTAAAGGATGTCAGGTTCAAATACCTGTTTGTAACGTCTCATTGTACGTTTGGTCATAAGCGGAAATAGGAAGGTTTGAAAGTGAAGCAAAAATCGTAAGATCTTTAACTAATATCTGATGTTTAAGGTCTAAATTCCGTAAATGCTAATCTAAATTCCGTGTAAGACTAATGGAGCAAGGATATGTCACCAAATCCTTCAACATGCTCCACAATCATCCATGTAGTAGTTCATGGATGGTATGTGATCTATGGACAAGAAGATCATCATCAGAAGAAAATGAGAACTTGAAGCCAGTAATACTGCACTGTGAGTCAGCAGATGAAGTTATCGAAAGTATTAAGGAGAGAACTGGTAAGCAAGTAACCGCTGCCGATGTCAAAGGTATGAAAGCTACACTCTCCACTGGTAAGTGTATATAAATATATTTCAGGTTGTACTCGGAAGCAGGTAGTGAATATGCTGAGACAAAAAGGCGAATTGGGAGAACATTAAGAAAATGGATATGCCACGCGAATATGTTTCAGTAGTTATGACCAAATACGGTTGTACAGGAAATATCCAGAAGTTCTGTGCATTGATTCTACGTATAATACCAACAATAAAAAGTGAATATGCTTTTCGTTGTATTTTACTATGTAGATATTCGTTATTCCAGTCGGTGGTGACAGATAACTGGGATCGAGGACGAACTGTTATGTTTGCGTGGACACGAAAAGAAAGCGTGCCGATGTGAAATGGATTTTATATAAATTCAAATAGATAATGGGTAACACAATGTTGACAGAAACATTTGCGATGGATTGCGAACGATCGGAAAGCGCGGCTGTCTGGATAACACACGAACATGCAAGCATCATTCTGTGCGACTTTCATGTAATTCGTGCTTTCCGGAAAATGGTACACCAATGGTCGACGAGGCGAAACTTCAAGTTGCCAACAACTGGCTCTTCTCTCAATACCTTCAAAAATCATGGAGTCCCTGATATGCGACGGTATGCACGACTATTTACTGTACTTAAATTTCCTCTCACCCCAACAGCATGGTTTCAGGAAGGGTTACACTTGTATAACAAACCTGCTGACTGCGGTGGAGAGATGGACAAGCATCCTTGATCACAAAGGGAAGGTTGATATCATCTACCCAGATTTCTCAAAAGCTTTTGATAAGGTTAACCATACATTTCTTATCAATTAGTTCAAACGATTGGGTATCAGACCACCTCTAAACGATTGGCTCATCCCATACCTGAAAAATCGACATTTTAAGGTCAGGGTTGATTTCACATTATGTCAGGCTATGAAATGTCCTAGTGGGGTCCCCCAGGGCTCAGTACTAGGGCCACTTCTCTTCTTGATCTACATAAATGATCATCCACAACAGGTAACGTCAGACTTATTACTTTTTGCTGGTGGCGTGAAACTTTGGAGAGAGATACGCAACCAGGACGACATACAGGCACTTCAGGAGGATCTGACTCGATTTCAAAGTTGGTCAGATACTAATGGACTTGCTTTTAACACTTCAAAGTGTAAAGTAGTCCATCTGCGACACGTCGCAGACTACAGTTCAGCTTAGGAAACTCCTATCTACTAGTATCCCGAGTCCAAAAATATTTAGGAGTCCTAGTGCCCCGTGATTTAGGTCTTACGCTAACTGAGACAAAAATGCCTTCACAACAAACCTTGAACTGGTAACGTTGAAGTGTATTTTTGGACAGTTCGACGGAAGAACTTTCCACATAATCTTCACTAGTTTTATCCTTCCCCACTTAGAGTACGTAAACATGGTACTTTCCCCCTCAATGCAAAAGAATGAGGACACTTTCGAGCGTATCTAACTGCGAGCCACGAAATCAGTTCGATGACTCAAATTTAAACCATGAAGAGCGTCTCCATTCACTTAACCTTTACCCATTAGAATATGTGCGTCTTAGAGGTGATCAATTAATGGCTTACAGTATTCTTAACACTTCTGAACGTCCCCCTAAACACCTACTTAGGCTTAGTTCCAACACGAACCTAAGGGGTAACACCCAGAAATTGGAGACATAACTTCTACTACTTAAGGTTTGTCAAATGCTGGAATTCGCTGCCGGCCGAGCTAGTCCAAGCGACTTCCCAGAAGTCCTTTAAGAGGCAACTTGATCTGTTCTTAAGGACCAAGGACAGCATCATAATATGATTTACCTCTTTCTTTTTCCTCCTTTATTGTTTATAAACTCAGGTTTCTGCTTAGGGATTCGGTGATCCGCTGTTACTAGATACGAAGCTCGTTTAGCGAAAGCTTCTTCTATTCCGTCCACAACAATTTGAACAATTTGGATCCGCGGGCTTTTGGAAATAGTACGTAACGCTATCGTGTCTAGCACCAGATTCCGTTAGTAAATTTTCGTGTTAAATTTTGCGATATATTCGTACAGATTGTTATGATTGTCTGTATATCTCATTGTTGGTAGTCGACTTGTCTATTTCCTATCGAGATGAAATTACTATATAACCCAATCAACCACCTAGACAACCAATAAAGGGGAAATAAAGGGGTAAATGCTTTGGAAGAGAAAGGGGAAATTAAAGGGAAAACGCATCAGAATGTCGCCTTTTTCGCCTGTCTGCGGAAATACTGCGGATTTCCCCCTTTTTGCCGCTTTGTCGATAAATTGCCGACTTTTCGCCTAAATATTTAGGCGATATATCCGCTGAATTGTCTACTTTTCGCCTAAATATTCGTCAAATTACCCACTTTTTGCCTAAATTTTCGCCGCATTGTCAAATTTTTGCCTAAATGTCCGCCGAATTTTCGCCTAAATTTTCGCGGAATAGCCTACCTATACGCTTAATTGTCTACTTTTCGCCTTAATACACACAGAAATCCCTATTTTCGATCCATTGACATAACCCCAAAGGTCTCCTATGTTCGCGTTTATTTTCAACAACAGACCAAAATAAATCTGCAATGCACACCATGGTGTATTTAAAAAAAATTTATTTAAGAGGAAAATCGTATTATTGTACAACATTAAAGCAGAAGCTTGAGCATCAGTCGTTTTGTATATCCACTGTAATTGCCAATTCATTGTTATTTGAAAAGATCTACAAAAGATGAAACAGGTGATGTATTATTCATAAGGCATTTGCATCTAATCTAAAGTTAACTGACACTCAAACACACATTCTTAACACTTCTATAGTTTCCCATGTAAGTAATAAAGTGAGCTCTTTTACCAAAAATTGTTTATTAAAAATGAGGTAGAACATAAAGAAAATTACACGGACTATTGCCTTAAGCCACGTTCGTTCGGCTATTGAGAATTGAAACAGTCGTCCTGTGAATTAATAAGTTTAAAAAACTGAAAAAGTCACAACAATATCTGAATGACATGTCTTGGCTCAGCCAAATGCTTTAAGCTAAACTTACGGTTATGTCCGTTAACACTGATGACTAACTATAGAGCCGTAAGGAGTGTTATTACTTTAAATTAGTACATACTTGCCCTTCTTCTTTTACGCTTTATCACTTTGTCTCTGACATCGTGAAAAAAACCTTGTATGGCTATGTCGTACAGCTTCGCAAGATCTTTTTCGTTAACAGAGGATGATAAAAAGCGGTTTGTTAACGCACCTGAAGTTTAAATATGAGTTACTTCGTATGCAGCCGTAAAACTGGCATTTTAGAAGTGGTCGTTTAGAAGAAGTTCCAAGTAACGTGAATTTACTGGCAACCTCAAGTGTTAAGAGGTACGACAGAACATACCGCATTGATGTTTTCGGATCATCACCCGATAACCTGGTAACCATTGCCATCTGTAATCGGGACAAGTTATTAAATTAATGTTGATGACTTACAAATCGGTCTCTGGTTTCTTTCTGCTGCAAACCAGTCTCCATCTGCAGTTCCTCTTCAGGGAACTGCTGACTTGACAGTCCGCAATCGAGCTGATGTGGATGTTCGCGTTCACTGAACTTCGCTAGTAGCAGCTTTACATTTGTACTCAAATCAGTAATAGCTGAAGACATGTTCTGCATCACTGTATACTTACGCCTGTTACTCCTCGTGAAGGAGCATAGACTGCTCACCAGCATTCTCCATCCAACCCTGTCCTGGATAATCCTTTCCAGCTCCTTCTAGTTGTTATTCATCCTTTTCATATCTGCTTCTTTTATCCTACGTAATGTGTTCTTTGGCCTTCCTCTTTTCCGCTTCCCTGCAGGATTCCAAGTTAGGGCTTGTCTCGTGATGCAGTTTGACGATTTGCGTAATGTATGTTCTACCCATTTCCATCGTCTTTTCCTAATTTCTTCTTCAGCTGGAAGCTGATTTGTTCTCTCCCACAAAAGACTGTTGCTGATGGTATCCGGCCAATGGATGTTGAGTATCTTGCGAAGACAGCTATTTATAAATACTTGTACCTTCTTGATGGTGGTTTTGTAGTTCTCCAAGCTCCAGCTCCATACAGTAGAACTGCCTTGGCGTTCGTATTGAAGATTCTCACTTTGATATTGGTTGAAAGTTGTTTTGAGTTCCATATGTTCTTCAATTGTAGGAATGCGACCCTTGCTTTCCCAATCCTTGCCTTTACGTCTGTATCTGAACCGACTTATCCATCGATGATGCTTCCCAGGTATGTGAAGGATTCTAAACCTTCCAGAGTTTCGCCATCAAGAGTGATTGAATAGCTGTTCTCTGTGTTGAATTTGAGGACCTTAGTTTTCCCTTTGTGTATGTTGAGGCCTACTGATGCAGAGACTGCTGCTACACTGGCTGTCTTCATCTGCATCTGTTCGTGTGTACATGATAGGAGCGTTAGGTCATCTGGGAAGTCCAAATCGTCTAATTGATTCTGAGCTGTCCATTGTATTCCGTGTTTTCCTTCAGATGTCGAGGTCCTCATAATTCAGTCGACCACCAGGAGAAAGAGGAAGGGAGAGTAAACGGCCTTGTCTGACTCCGGTCCTTACTTGGAATGCATCTGTCAGCTGTCCTCCATGCACTACTTTGCACTGTAGTCCGTCGTATGAGTTCAGGATAATATTGACAATCTTCTCAGGAACTCCGTATTGTCGAAGAAGTTTCCATAACGTCCTTCTATCCACACTGTCAAATGCCTTTTCGTAATCAATGAAGTTGATGTACATTGAAAAGTTCCACTCAATCGATTGTACGAAGATGATCAGTAGTGTCGCAATTCGGTCTGTGCACGACGGATCCTTACGGAATCCAGCTTGTTGATCTCGAAGTTCGGCGTCTACTGCATCCTTCATCCGGTTCAGCAACAATCTGTTGAAGACTTTCCCTGGTATTGACAGTATTATTATGCCTCTGTAGTTTTCACATTTGCTCAGATCTCCTTTCTTTGGAATCTTGACGAGGTGCCCTTCTTTCCAGTCCATCGGCACTTGTTCCTCCCAAATCTTTTTGAATATAAGGTAAAGCATGTTTGTAGTTACTTCGATATCTGACTTCAGTGCTTCAGCTGGTATGTTGTCAGATCCCGCTGCTTTCCCGTTCTTGATTTGTCTGACGGCCATTCTAGTTTCTTCCGTAGTTGGTGGGTTGACGTCTATGGGAAGATCTGTGTGTGCTGCTTGGATGTCCGGTGGATTCATTGGAGCCGGCCTATTCAGGAGTTCCTCGAAGTATTCTACCCATCTGTTCCGCTGTTGCTGAATTTCAGTGATTGGCTTGCCTTCTTTGTCTTTGACCGGTCTCTCTGGTTTACTGTATTTCTCTGCTAATTTCTTCATTGTATCGTAAAGCTGTTTCATATTTCCTTCTCTAGCAGCTTTTTCTGCCGTCGTTGCTAGTTCTTCCACATATTTCTTCTTGTCGGCTCTAACGCTCTTCTTCACTTGCTTGTTTACTTCTATGTACCCAGCTTGTGCTTGGACTTTCTCTGCTCGTGTTCGGCTGTTGTTAATTGCTCTCTTCTTGTTCTTCCTTTCTTTGATCTTGTCCACTGTTTCTGTAGAGATCCATTCCTTATGATGGTATTTCTTTAGACCGAGAACCTCTTGACACTTTGAAGTTAATGCTTCCTTGATGCCTTTCCAGTTGTCCTCCATAGTAGTTTCTTCTTCTTTCAGTAGATCTTGTAAGGCTTGTAACCTGTTGTTGAGAGCTATCTTGAATTCGTTGATTTTGTTAGTATCTCGAAGGAAGGCTGTATTGGACCTTTGTAGTGCTGTTTGTCCACTTGTCCAGTTCTTTTTTAGCTTCAGTTTTAAATTGGCTACAACTAGGTGGTGATCTGAAGCTACGTCAACACCTCTCCTGGTTCTCACATCTTCCATTGTCCTTCGGAATTTTTTGTTGATGCAAATATGATCGATCTAGTTCTCTGTAGTGTGGTCCGGTGAGATCCATGTAGCCTTGTGTATACGCTTGTGTGGAAATATTGTGCCTCCTATGACCAATTTGTTGAATGCACATAGCTTTGCAAATCTTTCTCCATTTTCATTTCTCTGTCCCAGTCCAATTAACATTGGATAATATTCATTGTGATCCCCTCCTTTGTTTTGAATGATGCTTTGGTGATTCTAGATCCGTGAGATTCCCATCCTACAAGTGCACTTCGTGCTACTTTGGACAGCATTAGAGCAACTCCCTGAGTGTGTGGAGCGTCTTCCTCTTCGTGACCAGAGTATAGCAGCATCTCTCCCGTAGCTAGCCTTTTCTGTCCAGTTTGGGTCCAGTGGGTTTCGCTGATTCCCAGTACTGCCAAATTGTATCTCCTCATTCCCGTTGCTATTTGACTGGTCTTCCCGATTTCCCACATTGTTCGGACGTTCCATGTACCTACAAAAACTTTTGCTGTGGTTGTTAGAAAGGGCATCGGCCTCGTGGCTTCCGAAGGAACTCGGCTTTCACCATGAAGCGTCATAATTCTTCTAAATGAAGACCTTCTAACTCCCAGGGCAGAGTTAAAATAGTTTGAATTATTTTTTCTGGTAAGCGTCTTTTTAGCGAGTTAGTTTTCTACGGGATGGGGACGCTAACCCCATGCCCAACCCTCCTCCTTTACCCGGGCTTGGGACCGGCAGTAACTCTAGAAGAGCTACAGGCGGAGTTATCATTGTATACAACCTGTTAAATCTGAAAAACTTCACTTGATCGTACAGGTGACTTACTGGGCCGCTGAAGCACAGCCTACATTCTTAGTTTATAATTATGTATCTAATTGTGTCGAACTACTTCATTAACATCTAAATAGTAATGGAACGTGATTGGCAATTGGCGAGGCGACTCTGTCAAACAACCGAAATTTCGGATATTGTACGTGGCTATTTCTAGCCTTAATCTCGGCCATATCCATGTCTACTGAATTGTAAAGAAATCCTTATTTGTGCTTCAATGCACCTCTAGGAAATGTTAATAAGATTATTGTACTGACCTGTTGGGCTTCTCATTATTGAGTGGCAAGATGTTTTCCTCCATTGAAGTATTTTTGAAGGGAAACTAACATGTCCTTTGCAGACTGCAGACCGTCTATAATAAATCATACTTTCTATGTTTGTTACTCACCGAATTCGTGAATGACTTTACAACCTGCCTTACCATTGTGATTAACCGTGTATCTAACAGCAGAACCAATTAATTGGTTCGAAACTGACTTTAAAAGTCACTTCACATCAAGGCAACATGGTGAAGTATTTGCAATCAGAAATAAAACTATAACGTACATACCTGTAATGATAAACAGCGAATAGTTATGAAAGTAAGTCATTTTATGTTTATGAAACAGCACCTCCTGTGAAGTATACTATATAATGTGTTTCAAATGTCCCAACACGCGTCACTCGACATGGTTATTTGCATAGCTCATCTTTGAACCTCAACGTTTTTTCTACTTCAAAGGCCCACCGTTTTCCCAATAGGTATGACTCATTTTATCACTATATTTCTTGATGTCAGTAATTAGATTGTATTTTTAATCTTATTCCATTTTGGTAGCTCATAACTTCTGTCTTATTAAAGCAAATGGAACTAAATGGATAAAAACTAAAATTCTCTTTTTAGGTAACATTCTATCTGAAATGAAACTGGATATCAGAGACAGTAAATCTGATGTTGGACGAAGTGCATGTGATATAATCAAGGCTATCCTTTTAGACTCAACTAAGGATAACCGTATTGTTACAATCGGTTTATCTGGTAATTTAATCGTTTAGTTAATTTTCTTTTATTAAGGTGGGAGTATGCCTCATCTTCTTGCACCACACCTTTGCTCTTTCTCGGAAATCAATTGGGAACTAGTTCATTTCTTTTATTGCGATGAAAGACTAGTTCCATTAGATAGTGAAGATTCAAATCATCATTGCTACCAAGAACTACTCTACTCTAAAATTAACATTCCATCCTCAAATATTCATACTGTTAATACAACATTATCATGTAGAGTGTCTTTAATCATAATATAAATCGTGTTTAGTAGAAGATTCAGCTGCTGATTATCAGAAACAGCTCTTATCATTCTTTGGAACAGCTAACGGTTATCCACGTTTCGATCTACTGCTTCTTGGTATGGGTCCAGATGGTCATACATGCTCCTTATTCCCTGATCACAAATCGCTCTATGTAAGTTAATATTTTATGCCAAACGTTCAAGACACCATCGATTTGTGCTTCTAATTTACTACAATATCTTGATGCTGGATAATACTTTGTATTTTCCACTGTTCACCGAGGAAAATGCAAAGAGAGTTATTTTTTTATTGTTACGATAAGGCTTCTGGCACGATGATGTATCAATTTAATTCTTCACTCTTTCTAGCTCCACAAATAATGTAAAATAACAAAATTATTCTGAGTTATATGAAACCATTGGGAAAGTCAAATACAACTGACGGGATATGGATGAACGGACTGTTTAATTAATATTATTACTGTTCTAATTTATCTCACCACGTTATAATAGAGGTAAAAGAAAGCAAAAGAAATAACATTATTAACCAGAAAGTCAATCAGTCGAAAATAAGGTTATTATGGATGAATTTACACTATTGTGATTACTTTAGGGTTGTACAACTATCTATATAGATCTTCAAAAACAGTCAGCGACAGCGTGTACTTCTCAGAGATAAACATAAATAATATAGGTACTGTCGTGAATTATGTAACAACCCTCCTCCTTGTCGTGTTTCTCAATGAGTAGTCAACTCGAGAAATTACAGTATCGAAACTAATATTATGTGACACTCAAGAAAATTGGTAGCAAGAAATAAAGAGTACTAAATAGTGTAGTGTTTTCAAGCATCGAAAGACAGCAAGAATATCAAATGTAGTACCAATGATTTCAAATTATCACTCTTATTAGCAGTAGTACAATCAAGTTTTATTGGTGTAACCAAAGTAGATATGGATCTTAGGTTTTAACATTGTTTATCGTTTCATATTCAGCGAGTTCACTGATTCGTTTCTCATTCAGTTTCCCATTATTGTTGATACTAATATTCCATCTCGTTCGCCTTTAATCTTGATAATTTGATCTTGTTCTGATGCGAGTTAAGGCAGATTTAACCGAAACTTATTTAGGTTTAACTGACTGACAAAGACACTCCATAAAGATATATCAATCAACTGGATATTTATGTTTAAACTGTTTTGTCAGTCTTTATATTAACTTCAAATCACAGATTTCTATATTAAATGAAGTATTAAACTGTTAACTGAATAGTGTACCATTTACGTTTCAACCAGTGAACCTGAAGTTTGAACAACTCTTCAACCTAATTTAATTTGGGTAGCCGGCTAGTATTATTAACCTTTCGTTGGAGTGGTGTTGTTCCCTGTCGACTAGTTAAACCTATAATTAGCGAATAAGTCACACCTAATTGACTAGTAATGGCTTTGATTGATAATTTATACCTATTTATATAAAAATTCAGGGAGCTGTTTAGTCAAAATTCATGAATTTTATTTTCTAACAGTATGAAGATTATGTGGTAGCACCGATTTCTGACAGTCCGAAACCACCACCACAAAGGGTTACTTTAACTTTGCCTGTAATTAATAAAGCAGCAAAAGTTGTGTTCATGATCACAGGGTCAGATAAAGCTCATGCATTAAAGGTAAGATATTTTCTTATCATTATTATTATGTGTCATATTTGAAACTTGCCACTGTAATAAGTCTACTGATTGTACTCTGCTTCTAATAACCCCTGAATAAATCTACACAGCAACTTGAACACAGGAGCAACGGCCCAAAGTGCAAGAACCAAAAAACTGGTGATAAGGATTTATTTGACTTCAAAAAGTATATCAGGATGATTTATGGATACACTACTGTTTACATGATATATTTACAGTTAGATTAACAGTCAGATTTGTATAATATAAACTGAGCTATATTTAATAGTAACAATAATAATAACATACTGTGTGAACACATTTACCATATTATACAATTAACTATAACAAATATAACTGATTAATTAGGTTATAATATTACTCCCTAAGATGTGACCCTTCACACCCAGACTAACATCATGAAGGCGCCAAAGATGGCCCAGATTAGCATAAATCGCTGAGTTTCGGAAGAAAAGGAAGAATTTTACGCCTGTTACTCCCAATGGAGCATAGGCCGCCGACCAGCATAATTTTTTCTGGTTAGCGTTTTTTTAGCGAGTTAGTTTTCTACGGGATGGGGACGCTAACCCCATGCCCAACCCTCCTCCTTTATCCGGGCTTGAGACCGGCAGTAGCCTCCGGAGGGACTCCAGGCGGAGTTGCTCAGAGTTTCACTATACGTGAATTGATCTCATCACTTACGTCACCACCAGCATTTAGACAGCCACCCATTTACACAAACTCGACTACTTCCAACTCCGATAGTGAGTCCAGGTTCAATGTCCCGCCAGTCTTTTAAAAGTATTTCGCACTTAGGAGGTGCAAAGCAAACGCCATTTATTATGATTTTAATATAAAAATTGTTACAAGGGAGGTACCCAATACATATGTGCCACACAATAATAGTGAGGTTGTGAAGATATAGATAATGTAAAGTGTGCATAATAAAAGAACAACAACGAACAGATATGAGTGTATGAGTGAAATAATAATAACGAGAGAGACAGTTCTATTAGCAAATAATAAACTTCTCAGGCACATTCTTCCTCAATAGACAATTCCAAATAGCAGTCCTGTCCAACGAGTCGAAGTTGGCTCCGATGTCAAGAAACGTAACAATTGTTGACCTGCAATAGTTATGGCGGTATCCTAACATTTTGTGAAGGGTGAAGATATGATCGATACATCTTCAACTAGAACGAAAACCAACCTACTCCTCGTGAATCAACCTCTCCTGGGTGTTGAACGATTTGCAAGGTATGATGGAAGCCAATAATTTGGACGCAATCTGGAGTCAATGTAGCTCAACCGGTTTATGATGGTATAAAGGCCTAATCACTACTAAGAGGCAGCAGGTACAATGGGGCAGACATGTGCCTTCTAGTTAAACATTTATGAATTATTTACCATTAGTTCCCTTCACAATTTTAAACAGAGGAAGAACGACAATATTGGCAGAATATGATGAATTCATTGTATTTCTGCTTTCTCTCTTCAGCTACCCAGAAACCAATATTTTTAGTCATTTACAATTTTTAGAAAGTGAATTGTTCATCAACGACAAAGGAGTTATGTGTAATGAGAAATTAGTTAAGAATTAAAGTTTTAAAAGGAGTTATGATTGATTAAGGTAATAGTTCTCGAATATTAAGATGATGTAATTACACGTTATAACCACGATGTTTAGAAGTTCAGAAAAAAAGATAACATGGGAGTTCAACTCATTAGATTGTGATTTCAGTTAATTGAGAAATAGAGCGTTCAAAATGTTTGTTTTGTGTGCGTTACTAAAACAGCTGAATTTATTTATTTAAACGCATATACACTGGTACTAGGAGGCACCAAACAGATATCCGCCACATAAATCATACTGTTCGGGCGCCCAAACCGATGCAGGTGGTTTTCCTAGGGGACCACACCCCGAGCCTTCGAACTAAAGGTCTAATCCACAAGGCGGTGGAGCTACGTAAGGTGATGCAGTCCTATGGTGGCCGGTGACCAATAATAGGTTCATACGCCATTTGCTTCCTCAGGATCCTTGAGCGTGCTATCGAACTAGGCTGGAAGTTTTCTCAAGGGCGTACGTTTTTTGAATTATAGTTATAACCAAAAACTCTCGTACAAGTATGCATATACAGAACATCCAGAGTAACATGTGACAGATGTTTATCTACTTTTGTTTGTGTTATTGACCATAGTGTTGTTCATAGTAGAACCAATCTTGCAGTCGAGAGTGTGCTTTTAAAAGTTCTTTTAGTTTTTAATAATTGGAAATAATTAAACATATTAGCTAATATGTAGGAAAGAACGAGAAAGCAACGAAGTATAATAAAGTGATCCTTATTCTGCAAAGTTGTCGCTCTTGCTTTGCTTAAACCATATATCATTATACCGTTCATGCAGATTTGTTAAGTTTAGATCAATGTACATTATCTAATAAAATATGCATAGGTCATATTGTCTAATCGTTTTTATTTGCTCAATCTGGTATACCATACTAAACCTACATCACGTCAGTAAGTAACGTAAACTCACGTCTAATTGTTTCGCCGTTTTCCCAGCTATTATTATGATCAGATAAAAAACTACTTTTCTGTTTATAAACAATAATTGTATTAATCAATTAATCCTTTATTGACGCTGCTCTCTTTCTCTTCCGTCTAGTCTGTTCACCAATCACCTAATCCAGGTCCTTCTATGCCATGTTCATTAATTCATCCAGTCTATGGAGAATTAATATGGATTGTAGATAAAGCTGCTGCCAGTTTATTGAATACATAAATCAACTGTATTGTTGTCAATATATTTTATTACATGTTTACTTTCTACCATAATCTTCGAATTACATTACTTGAATAAAGCTCAGAACAACAATTAAGGCAGAATAATATCAAATTCATTCTATTTTGTAATTTTTCATCAGCTTCTTACAACCATATATTTATTTATTTAAACACATAAACATTGGTACAAGGAGGCACCAAACAGATATCCACCACATAAATCACTTGATTTGTGTGTGGGCTGGAATACTGCTCGGGTGCCCAAACCGAAGCAGGTAGTTTTCTTCGGGAGCCACACCCGGAGCCTTCGACATAAAGGTCTGATCCACAAGGCAGTGGAGTCACGTAAGGAAATGCAGTACCATGGTAGCTGCTAAACAACAGTAGGTTCATACACCGTTTGTTTCTTCAGGATCCTGGAGCCTATGTACACCATTGGTTTGGAATTAGAGTTTTGCAACTCCTCTAGGTGGACTCTGTGTCCACCAACCCGGTTAAAGCGCCGGACATTCGCTTTTCGTCCTCTCAATTTCGTAAACAACAGTGATGCCACGAGAAGGCAGTGAGTAGGACTTCCCTGGCAGTGGTTGTATGCACGTGGCCATGTGAGAGCATTTTTCGAGGGATAGTTGACTCTCCCTACTCTCGGTCGTACCAGGACATCTGGGGGCTACAACCATGTATGTATTAAAATTGAGGTATGATATAATGTAATAAATCCTTGATATCTATTTTCAAGTAATCTGAAGCTTATGTAAACTCTTCACAATTTCTGAGATTATCATACTATTCATCTTAACAGTTTTTAGAATCCACCTAATTACGGCTTCATTTACCGATGTTTTTGAATTCCATCTCTACTTAACCTCAAATGTGTTTATATATATATATATATACATGGTTATCTCTGTTCTTCTAATTCATTCCGTCATCAATGTCAATTACTTCACATGATATCATACCTCAATGTTGCACTTTAATACACATCATTAGTTGTAAACAACTCATAAGAAATCACGAAATACAATGAACGCATATTATTCTGCTTCAATTGCTGTTTTGGCTTTGATAAAGTTCGGAAAAGGAACCAATTGTATGAAATTACTGAAGGATTAATTTATCCTATATGATGATAATATGTCATTACTATTTAATAATGAGTAGTTTATATAATTTTGATAGATATCTGTCAAATTAAATGGTTAATTTATTTGGCAAATAGATTTCTGTGAATTTTTGTTAAATCTTGAATGTTTAATTTGATGATTAGTTGATAACTCTTGTTATCTCATGAAACATGTAAAGTATTTGACCATTTGTTTGTATACAGCCAATTTAGAGTAAGGGAATATTATTGTTATGGATAATGTACATAAAGCCATCTGTTTGTGAATCGTAGAAATAAATGAGAGTCAACAAACATGGCACAATTCCATGAAGTCACTGACAAGCAGACTGAGTCATATTGGTAGGTGTAGACTACCTGGTTGGGATCCGCGAGATGATAGCAACCGATGGTTAGAGACCCTGAATGAAATGGCTCAAAATCGTTTGCAATGGCACAGGTGCATCCACTCTTTGTGTTCTCCCAAATTCTAATCTTCTGAATTCTTCATATCCCTTTTTTCCTCTTTCCAAATTTATTTCACCGGATTATACTCTTTAAATAACATCTCCAAACCCTAATCTTCCCGATTACTGCTTATACTCTTGCTACCTCTACCACTACGGGATTTGAATCGACCACTGCATCTCTGTGCTAAGGTGGTGTGGCAACTCGAACTGATGTACGTACGTACGAAGTTCTACGTTGTTACTGACTGACTGACAACAAATGAGTATGCATTTAGAATGGTCAATGTAATTGATGACAAACAATATATAAATCAGAATCGAAAAAAATCTGACAAATGTAAGTACCTATTAAAAGAGTATGGCTTTAAATGACCAAAATTCAAATAATCCCCATAAATCAAGTGCTAAAAATACATTAATGTACGATTCTAAACCAGGTGAATCGACAAGCGTATCGTTTTCAAATCTGGATAAATCATTAGTGCCTTTAAAGTGAGTTCCTGAAGTGTTTTTTTGTTGTTGAGAATCTTGAGTAATGGAGTTCTTTCACGTTGGAAGGGAAACAGTTATCACCAGTCCCGTTAGATGATGTTTGCACTGTATCATAAGTTGATTAAAGTATAGAACGTCTGTTATTAAATAACAACTCGGTGGTTCAACGGTTAGGTGCTCAAAGTGAGAGCTGAGTGTTCTGTATCTGATCACCAAAGGCGTTGTGCATGATAACCACCTAGGAGTTCTGTACATGAACAAAATAGATCTTTTAGGCATGGGCTGATCCGGCAGTAGAGTTTTCATAAGGCTACGTAAAATTAATTTCAATGTGACTCAACAGTCAATTCAACTTCGTTTTCTAGAATTTTCTATACACTTTATTGTATTAGGAAGAGAGACGCTACCTGATTTCGGGCTTGAAATCTTTTTCAAGATTACCGCTGACCTACTATTATCACCTTTTGTTCAAATACAGTTGGTTATAAGTATACTTTAGTGTTCTCTTTTAGTGGTAGCCTTTATGAAAATACTATCAACATGAGAACAAAAGACTTGATCCCTCTTCAATATGAATCAAGATTTCAATAGAATCTGATCATTTTCTTCTAACAGCAGAATGACTAAGAATATTTGAGCGAAAAGTTGTTTTCAAAAACTTGAACATCAGGTTCTACAGTTATAAGTACATGATTATTGTGATATTTTATAAGGGCCAAAATTAGTCATTGATTAATGAATTCGGCAGTGTTAAAAATTGTAGGCGTTTGCATCTATTACGGCATAAATACTTCAAAATTGTGTTATTTGTAAGTTGGAAACGTCAGGATGATTTTTAGCAGTGTCAAGTTATGATAGTAATTTAATGAAGTAACTAAAGCCTGTCGTATCTCGAGAAAATATCATGAATTGGGTGCTTTCTAATGTTATTCAGATACAGGAGTTTTATATCGAGTCTTTTTAACCCTAAGATGCAAATTAGAGTAAAATAAGATTTGACTCGTAGGTTGTATTCGTCACAGTTAGGTCCCGCTTTGGTGCCATTGTTGACCATGGAGCACTGGACAATTGTTTCTTCCCACTAAAAAACTAAACTGTATACATCCAAGGGCTTCATCTCTCATAGCAAATGCTTGACTATCAGAACCACTCGGTCAGTACGCAGTGATACAATGAGGACTTTAATCAATTCGAGATAATCCATATTTACTGATTTCAGCGGTGCCTCGAATGAAATCAGTTTTTGACCAACGTAACCTACAAATGAAATAATTTCCCACAAAACCTTCCAACTGGGACGTATCTTCATTTAACTTGTGTCCTACAAATTCGATTTGTAAGAAGCATACTACTGCCAAGTAAAAATAAGTAGTTTGAGGATCGCATTTTTAAGATGATAATTTTTCAAAGGTTATGTTAGGTTATGCTTAGTCTAGTATCCGGATTACAACTTCGTCGATATAGTTAGATAGACACCAAGAGTTAGACGGGAACCACATTGATTAATAGCTTGTGGTTGACTAATGTAAACATTATAATGGTTGAGATCATGTGGTCATGGAAGCACTGAACGGCCGTTTTGTCCTATTGTGTGACTCCTCAGCAGCGCGCATCCTTCTGATACTAGCGTAAATATCATAGTCATTTTGTGAATCTTTATTTAATATTATCCTTTACTTCCTAGCATCATCATGTGTGATGCCAACGTTTCATTTCATAATTTTTATTGTTTTTGTCCGTCTTAATTATCTGGCTTACTCATTTAGTCATTTATTTTTATCTATAAATCCCGTTTACTATGCTTCTCCATTTTTAAGCCTTCTAATCATTTGCTTTGTCATCCTTTTTAATTCGTTGCAATTTTAGAGTGTTTACAGTTGATGATAAACTTTAAAATATTTTGGTTAATTCATTTTATTTCTTCGAAATTCGTCGTTCTTACTATCTGTATACATGAAATGTGAACTTATGTATATTTATATGTTTTAGTGGAGTCACATAAATTGCTCAGAGAATGTTATTCTGAGTCAAGACAGACAGACCATATGCGATCTCACAACATAATAATAAATGGACTGGGAATATGGGCGCGTTATTATCAATTATTTAATGATTCACGTAGTCATAGCTACCAATCAAAAGTTCTTGATAAACTAGCAGTTCATACGTACAGGTAAATACTTGTATTAGGTCAAATTATGTATTGCAAAACTATTCAACTTTGTGAAAATGAAAAAGACTGATTTTTTTAAAAATCTTAATTTTATTTCAGTGATCAGGAGTAGTATGGGATATTTCAAGCGTATATATTTCACTGATTGAAATCATGAGTCAATTGAAGCTAAACCACCATGGAAAACCTGGAAGCACCGGAGGGCCGTTTCGTTCTAATATGGGACTCCTCAGCACTGCGCATCCACGATCCCGCACCCCGCGAGATTCGAACTCAGGACCCATCATGACTCATGAATTCAATCAGTGAAATTTCTAAAATCTCCACAAAACCCTTCCTGATAATAATCATCTGCTCACTAGTGACTGACTTCAAGAGATACTCCTGGAGTTCTCGTGAGAAGCCATTACCAGTGGAGTTCAACCTGGTCTGTTGTGAGATATCAACTCACTGAAGACAATGGTGTACGGTGGCGCAACTTCGTGGATTAGTTGATGTTAGACGTTAACACCGTTTGGTGCTGGCTCAGTGGTCTAGTTGGTTAAGCGCCTGGAGCGAGACCGATAGGTCCTGGGTTTGAATCTGGCGGGATCGTGGATGCGCACTGTTGAGGAGTCCCATACTAGTACGAAACGGGCGTCCAATGCTTCCAGGTTTTCCATGATGGTCTAGCTTCAATCGACTCATGATTTCAATCAGTGAAACTTCTAAAATCTCCACAAAACCCCTTCTGGTATATATTATTGTTCGGATTTTGACAATGAAATTCTCGACACTTCTTAACTTTACATTTTATATACAGCAATAGATATTCAGTGTACTCTTAAGTTATTGAAATACAATTAAGATTCACTTAAATGAAAGGTTAGTACTGTCTAGTTGTAATATATTTAAAGAGTGTAGAAAAGTGTTGTCCAACGTTGTCTAATTATTTATTGATCAGTTACATTTTAACATATCAATGGGGAAATTCAAACAACCAATACAAAGGTGAATTATTATTATTATAGTCATTTTATTTAGGTTTGTTTTGTATATGATCTTGATGAAACTACACTAAAATCATCTTTTCATTCACTTGATTCTCTTAACTTATATAAACTCATATCGTGTTCAATTATTACGTTATTTATCTTCCCAAATTCTAATCCCAGTAAACTTTTCACAATTCCGACCTCATTTAATTATTGCCTCACCCAATTCCCTGTTTTTGAAATTGTCTTCAAATGACCTTAAACCTGTTCTTGTATACATATATTGTGATGCGTGCTACTTATATTGATATAAGTAGTATATAACGTGAGTCAAAAGAACGTAATGTCTGGCAGCAGAAGACGGAGAAGATCAAGAAAAGAAGAGCGAGAAAACAATGGAATTTGTTAGAAACTGCATGACCAATGAAATTCGAGACAATGGATTGATGTTTGCAACAGCAACAGCCCGGTTTGATATGATAGAATGATATTTTGCAAATTAACGATTTACTATATGGTTTTTCTATTTTACCAAGTAATTCTGTAATTTGTCCTAAATACAATTTGGCTGTCCTCACCCGTGTTCTTCTTCACTACAATATTAGTTATTATTGATAATTTGTATTATTCTTTCAATACATACATGGTTGTAAACAGTAGATGAGAATGATGCAATAAAATGAATTCATTTTATGTTATCTCAATTGTTGTTTTGGCTTGATTCATATTCGTAAAGGGAACCAAGTGCATGAAAACGGAAATCATGTAATATATAGACTACTACGAATTAGTAAATAGAAGTGTATGCTTAATAAATTTCTCAGAATGTTTTCAAGTGTTATGCTACTAATAATAGTTATAGTGATAATGATAATATGTGTGAATAACTTATGTTTAAGCTACGAAAATACATTAAAGAAGGTTGTATAAACATTGATTGAACTATGTCACCATAACATAAAAATGATTATTAACTAATTCGGCGAGAAGTAGGTCGAGATAAAACGAGTGGTTAAACATATTTATTCCTAAAGCAAAGCTGCTGCTTTTTGATAGGAATAACTATTGCTTTAGCCATCTGAAGGATTTTAGGCAGATTGCTGTTAACATGATATACTGTTTTTGGCCGGTTTGTAATAAATCAGCTAAAATCGAGCTGTTAACAATTTTAACTATACCATTGCTTAATCACATTGAGAGGTGCTTGTGAGTTCGAAAATACAAATTATTAGAACACTTATCAACATTACTTGCTCTCCAAAAGCAGTTGAATCGATAGATACAGAAGGGACTGGCTAAACTATGTAATTTGCCTTTCGATTTCCGAGTGACCATGGGACCTGTAGGAAACGTTAATTATAGTTTACCTGTATTAAATGTCCTTTGGATTGCTCTGTGCAACTTTAGTATTAGCATTTTGCACAATGATTCACCTTTAAATTGTAAGCGCACATACAGTGGCTATTTGCTCACAGTTAATGACTTGTTATACTCTTCAGAGCTAGGTGTTTATTGGTAAGTTGCTCCGGATATCCAGTCTCTTTCAATGTAGTACACAATGCCTTTGTTTCTTCTACTGCATCTAAGGAGCATATGGTCTTAACTCTTAAACGGATAGTTATAATCTGGTTCCTTTAATATTGTACAGGAACAAAACTAGTAGTAGTAGTTGTTTTTTCAGTCTCTTCTTGGTGATCCATCTATTTTTGTTGCGAGTAGGATATCTAGGAAGACTGTTCTAGGTCTATTTTCTTTCCCATAAGTAAATTTAATAGACGGATGAACTGTATTGAATCGCTCGTGTTTCTATCAAGCCACCATGGCAGTTAAAATGGATAAACATGGCGTCCATATGTCGGCAGTTTAATGTAAACTTGTCAATCTATTCTGCCAGTGGGCCGTTTTCTAGTTTAGAGTGAAAAATATCAACCAATATGAAACCTAGGAGTGAACCTATCTATTTGTCTATACATTTCACCATCGAATTTGAAATGTACATTCATAGTATATTTTAATAATAATTCCTTGGTGATGTCCACAGTTGTTGTGTTCTCTATTTCTTGTTCTCTAAGCTTTCCACATATATATTCGATAGTCTCTCTGAGTTGGACATTTGTAAATAATGGTGTAACATTTAAGGACATCATCGCTTGATCTTTAGTGGTTATTTTTTATCTTATCAACGAACTGGAATACATCCCTAATACTGTGCTTCATTATTTGTGTATGGAGTGGTTTTAAAAATGGTTACTAACTAGTTTATCACAGTATGATGAGCGGAATTGTACATATCTAAAATTGGTCTCAATGCGATATCCAGTTTATGTACCAATGCGGTGTGTGCTACTTATATCGACATAAGTAGTATATGATGCTATTCAGTAATAAAATGTCTGGCAGCAGAAGGTCGAGAAAGAAAGAACAGGAACAGAAAGCAAACGATACGGAAGCCTAAGGCGATTGATTGACATTTTGCAAATATGTGTTTACTGTACGATTCTCAGATTTTACTAAGAGATTCTGTAATCTTATGTTCAAATACATTCGATTGTCCCCACTTGTATTATCATTCAGTACACCATCTGTAATCCATATACATATATATAGACTTTTTTGTTAAGTAGGACACTTGGTGCTCGTTTATCAGGTTTCATAATAATAAATTTTCTCTCATAAATAGGTTCACTGACAGCTTCCTTGTGAATTGTAGTTAAAGTACTTCTGTATTTATGTCTACAATCAACGAGATTTGATTTGATACCTTCAAGTTCATGATCGTTTGTCTTAAACCTGCCCATTGTTTTTTTTAGATTATTTATTTATTTACTTGGATATATAACTGTATTGAATCTGAAATGAATTTACCGAAAAACAAATGTTATATCTAGAGCTTAGATTCTTAATATACCGCGTATAACTCGAACGCTAGAACACTCCCAAGTCTTAAATGAGAAGACAGAAGACCAGTGAAAGGAATACTATTCCAAACAGTGTCAATTATGGTACAAACCATCAAGTATTTGTAGTTTTTAGTAAAAACTAAATCATTATTATAATTCTCCAAACCGTATACAGGGGGTTATTAGCATTTATCCAATAGGAAAGCTACACGTAAGAACTCTGGAATATTCTTCCAGAAGATGACTGGATGGAATATCTCCGGATCTTTTGAGCATCTTAGTGCTTCATCGAGTTCACTTGTGTACTGTCCTCACAACAAACTATTATTCATTCATTCATCTAATGCGAATATTTCAGTGATTAAAAAAAGTAGTTAAGATCATGAGTCAAGTGAAGCTAGACCAACATCGAAAACCTGAAAGCACTGTATTTCCTGGAGTTCTAGTGAAAGGCAGTGACCAGTAGGGTCCAACCGCTTCTGTTGTGAGATAGTAACTCACTGATGACAATGATGGATATTTCGCTCAATTTCGTGAAGTATTTAAAGTTAGACATTAACACTGTTTAATGCTAGCTCAATGGTTTAGTGGTTAAGCTCTCGTACGCGAGACTGATAGATCCTAGGTTCGAATCTTGAGAGGCAGGGTCGTGGATGCATATTGCTGATAAGTCCCATACTAGGACGGAACGGCCATCCAATGCTTCCACGTTTTTCACGATGGTTTAACTATTGAAATTACTACAATCTCCACAAGAACCCCCTTCTGATTAAATAAAAAATAGTTAACTTTTTTTTCATTCAATTCATCTTTAAATCATCATGTTTTATTAGATAATGAATGTACAATTATTGAATATTTTCTATTAATTAGTTTAATTATGTGACGGTGTAGTTGATTTCTAATGAAGTTTTATTTAAATCCATTCAATTTAGATAAGAAAACTTTATCAAATTCATAAACTAAACCAAATGTATAAACATTAAAGTATTTCTATAAGTTTACATGTTAGTTACTAAGTAGAACAGCTGGTGAATGTATGTTTATCCTCTTTTTTTTTCTTTGATTATTATTCACTTATTACATGTTCATTTTTTATAAAGTGTATTTATGTTATACAAATAATATCAGAAGGGGTTTTGTGAAGATTGTAGTAATTTCAACAGTTGAAATCATGAGTCAATTGAAGCTAGACAACCATGGAAAATCTGGAAGCACTGAATGGTTGTTTCGTTCTATTTCTGGACTCCTCAACAGTGCGAATCTACAACCCGGCCCGTGAGATTTGAACCCAGGATCTATCAGTCTCGAACGCGAGCGCTTAACCAACTAGACCACTGAGCCGGCATCCAACAGTATTAATGTCTAAGTTCAACTAATCCACGAAATTGGGCGACACATCCACCATTATTATCAGTGAGTTACTACCTCACAACTGACCTGGTTGAACTCCACTGGTCACTGCTTCTCACTAGAACTCCAGGATATATCTCTTGAAGCCAGTCACTAGTGAGCATATGTTGATTAGTATCAGAAGGGTCGGATGCCGGCTCAGTGATCTACTTGGTTAAGCGCCTGGCGCGAGACTGATAGGCCCTGGGTTCGAATCCCGTGAGGCGGTGTCGTGGGTGCGCACTGTTGAAGAGTCCCAAAATAGGACGGAACGGTCATCCAGTGCTTCCAGGTTTGCCATGGTGGTCTAGCTTCAAATGACTCATGATCTCAACTTTTGAAATTATACAAATAAATAGTTAATGAAATATTAACCACCCCCACCCTCATATTGAAATACAAAATTTATTAATTAAATTATATGTTGTTATATCCCGATAAGAATAATGAATGATAACTGTTGGGATCTATTTATGAACCAATACCGAACGTATATTTTTGTCGTATAATTGATATTTAACTAAACTGTTTCATATTCATGCCCATCTTATTATGAGTTTTATGTTGACCTATGAACTATTATTCTACGATTTACCATTCATGAATTATTCCCTATCTGTTAATCACTACCTCGCTCACTTACAGCAACTTCTGGCTAATTCTTGTACAAATGTTATTTTCTATTTTATTGGTACGTTGTGGTCGGGTTGATTGTTATATAAACAGAGTATTCACAATTGATTGATCACTGGGTGGTGATCAATGTCATGCTTGTCTAGTCCTTATTAGTGCAGATCGAATGCTATCGATCATGTTGAAATGTGGTCACCAGTCTAGGTGACTCGACACTGCGGGCACTATGTATTGAGATTAGATGGTGGTTGGAGGTAGTCAACAGGAAACCCTGGACCGGGGTTTCGTGCTACTTGGCACTCGTCAGCAAGGTGTACCTGTAATCTTGAGGGAACTGGTGATCCCTGGCGGATTCGATCTCGTGTCACCAAGCTTCACAGTCAGAGACGTTACCACTGAGCTGCCCGAGCCACGAGATCGAATCCGCCAGGGATCACCAGTTACCTCAAGATTACAGGTACACCTTGCTGACGAGTGCCAAGTAGCACGAAACCCCGGTCCAGGGTTTCCTGTTGACTACCTCCAACCACCATCTAATCTCAATAAACAGAGTATGCTTGAAATACAATGATTCATATCTCAGAGGCTGAGACTTGCGTTGTGTACTCAACTGGCTGGGCTAGACAGGGAAGCGGGACCAATCAGGACTCTAGACTGCTCATACGGTTTTACGCGTCATTGATCCGATCGATAAGTCACTGTTCCATAATCAGCGGTCACAAGTTGTAACAAATGTTATGCAATATATGAAACTATAAAAAAATTCCCATTATATACAAAATACAAGTAGATGAATGATGATTATTTATTACATCAAATTCTTATCAGATTGTACAATTATATATCTACATTAATAATCCATAAAATTGATCAGGTTTAAGGCACAGTTTATTTATTTAAACACATAAACATTGGTACAAGGAAGTACCACAGAGATATTCGTTACATAAATTATTCGATTTATATGAGATCTGAGATAATGTCCGGGTGACCAAACCGTAGTAGGTGGTTTTCTTAGAGGGACACATTCTGAGCCTTTGATCTAAAGGTCTAGTCTGCATGGCAGTGGTGAAACGTAAGCATATATAGTTCCATGGTAGCCAGTGACCGACGATTGGTTTATACGACATTTGTTCCTTCAGGATCATGGAGACTAATGTTTGTGCTTATATCCTAGTCAAGATTAAATTACGAGTAACTCCTGAGACCTATTAATGAACTAATATTATCTATATATTCTCATGGTATAACTATTCAGTAATTAGGTTATGTATATCTATATTCCCCTTATTATAAGATTCATTTTGAGTTATAATTTATTATTATACCACCTACCATTCTTAAGTTATGCTCAGTTTATTAATTACAGTCTCTCACAATCACGCTCACAGCCACCTTTTGGTTTGATCTTGTATAAATGTTATTTCCTATTTTATGGTATGATGAAGTCTGTTTGGCTTGTATATAAACCAAGTATGTTTGAAATGAATGATTCGCATAATGGAAGCTGTTATTGATGTTCTGAACTCAAATGGATGGGCTAGGCAAACAAAAGACTAATAAGGACGCTAGGCGATCATACCGCTCGGACGTCATTCGTTTAGTACAGTAAAAGAGTGAATAAGTCGTATTTCGATTGGCGAATAAATTAGGTGATCAGTAGCCGAACTAAAAGTCACAGCAGTTTGGAATTATGGTTTTCCAACTCTCCTAGGTGGATCCTCTATATCCACCAACCCGTTTAAAGCGTTGGACCGTCACTTTTCGTCCTCTCAATTTCATAAACAACAATAATGTCGCGAGAAGGCAGTGAGTAGGACTTCCCTGACAGTGTCTGTATACACGTGGCCATATGAGAGCATTTTTCGAAGGAGAGCTGACTCTTCCCACTCTCGGCTGTACCAGGGCACTTGAAGGCTTAAGTCAAACCCCATTAATTAATATTATAACATGGGAATCAAAGATTGTTGTTGGTTGTCATATAAAATCAAATCGTTCATTTAATAATTGGATTCATGATTCCATTAAATCTAGATCACCAAGAAAAACCTGGAAGAACTGGATGACTGTTTTGTCCTAGTATGGGTCAAATCCTTAATGTTGGGAGTGACTAATATGAAGTGTTCACTTAAATAAGTTTATACGTTAAATGATATTGTGAGATCAATCATTAGAATAAATATGGTTAACATGGAGTTAAAGAGAGAGAATAATGTAATTACAAATCCGAAATTACGTAATCACGTGGAATATTATGAATTGGGTACGAATTACTATACAGGGATGTATAGTTTATTCCCTAAGTGTTATTCGTCAAAGATTGATATCATTCAGACTATCACTGAAAATTATGGGGCTCTAGAGAATTGTTTCGTTCTAGTACAGGACTGCTTAACAATACATACTCATGATCTGAACTGGCAAGGGACTAGTAGATCTTGAGTGGACCTTCTAATCATTAGACCATTAAATTGTCATTCAGTGGAACACATTTCGATATTCAATCAGTTGGTGATGTAGTGCAATGATTATCCAGTTCCATTATTGATAACTGTTTTATTCGTCAGCCAGATGAACTTCGTCAGACATTACATTCTACTGCAATTTCAAGAGCACTGAAGAGGTCACATCCTATTGGATTTTTTAACTTTCTATACAATACTAATCATAAATTTAGTTTAGATAAATTTGACTGCATCAAATCCTTTCATTCGAAATAATCAATCAGTCACTGGAACGTTATCAGTTATAAATAATCTATTGTCCCAGTGCCTACCCAGCATCCAAACAGACAAGTGATTGAATTTCGTTTTGACGTGATTAGATTCACTATGTCGTGGGAATGCTGAATTACTTCAGTAAATGATGAGAAGTAGTGAAAAGGCATTTTTTGAAAGGATCGTTTCCTAAAACCAAGAAAACTTTGAAAATCATTTAGCTAGTCAGAGCTATTCAAAAGATTCCAAGAGAATATCGGAAGACAACCCATTGTGTTTTCATTTCCTGGCTGAGGATTACTGAATTTGTTACTAACTTCAATATATCATATAGAAGCTAATAAAATCACAAGGCCATCAATGATCTCATAAATACCTTTGCTTTCCACACGTAAATTCACCTTCAAAGTAAAGCTGGTTTCATGAAATCCAGTTCGGTGATTAAAATTCGATTTCTCGGAAACGGAAAGCGGTTAGAAAGTTTAATGTTTAAGCATCCAACTACAAAATTTATCATTTAGTCTCAATATATTTATGTATCCGACCTTATACTGACTGAAGTAATCAGTAATTTAGTATTTCACAAGAGACAAAATCTATATATCGGACCTTACTAGCAAGGAGAACATACCGTGACAAGTTATTTTCTTAAAATATCTCATACGTCATGATCAGCCCTTAATCTATTATTGAACACGACGACTGTGTATTGACTTTGCTTAGTCAGTCAATCACCTCAATAACCGTTATAATATAAATCTTAACGGTGGTTAAAATCAGAGGGCAAAGAGATGCGACAACTGCCGTTTATTATGGGGATAGCGCAGATTACAAAGCTACAAGGACATCAATCTGTTTTGAAGCACAGAGACGAATATGTACATACGAGCAAATACACATGCAAATTTATAGTCATATCGCGTAACACCGCAGTAAGTCAAAGCAAAAGCTAATGATTCGATTTGAGTACATCTATACATGGGGAAGAGAATGAATTATCGAGTGATATTTAAACAATCAACATTTTAACTCGAATCTGTCATGTGCTCTAATGATCATAACGGTACAAAGAAATAGACGAACTGTTACTATTTCAATAACATTTTCTGTTAAGTAAGTTAATAAAAGGGCTTAACCAAAATTAACCATAATCGAAATTGGTTGTAGGATAGTTGCTTAAAAATGGATCTAATTTCCAGTGATGTTAGTCACACGCTTAACAGAACATCCCGGAAATCTAAATTATGGTTATTAGAACACAATACATGTTTGATACTACCATCACACTACAATAACTAACTGATTGATCATGAAATATGAAGCATTGGATCGAAGGTAATATGCTCGCTGTAAGATCTGGAGATCGTTAGATTTATTCTTGATGATGTCATTGGTCCTATAGTATAAGTGATCAGTTCTTCATTCCATCTTAGTTATAAAAATTATCCTAGTCTCATTCAAACAACACCTTTAAAAGTTGAGAAATTCAGTTCGTTTCTGCTTAAGCTCCAATTAAGACGAAACTGAAATGCTAATAAATTTGTAATGTCTAACACTATGTCAAGTAAACACGGGTTATTCTAGCTGTCGAACAGACCAATTTATTTATTCGCCTTAGGTCATATTTTGATCTCATCAATTATTCGCTTATCAACCTTGACTGTTTTTATGAGCTTATGTGTTTATGTTACTTCCCGTATTCATCACGTGGCATTAGCTTAGTTTCGTCTGTCTATGAACATTCATTCACGTTGTATCGAATCAAGCTAGTATATTTGCCTTTTCTAGTCAACTTCTTCACTTCGTTTCTCTTGCTGTCTAAGCTAACGATTGTATGCATATTCAAGATTCATTTTCGTATTTGACTCACTTTATTCCATTATTCTCTAACGTGAATTAAGATTATAATTATAGATGAGGGTAGCCGGCATTTATATTTCATTAACATGATCATTTCATCAAATTGAAGTTAAATCAACGGGCTACTCAAAAGTATTTCAATAACACACATGAAAATAGCAAGAACAAAGATTCTAGTAGAATAGCATGGATTCATTCTATTTCATAGGTTCTCATCATTTGCTTACAATCTTGGATATTTAAGAATCATATATACATAATGGGTGTAAATGACTTACATGAAAGGGTTTGATTGGAAGTTATATTGAAGACATATTCGTATAGTATAGTAAGAGTGTAAATAAATGGAATAGACTGAATATTGTAATTATATACCTTATGTAAAGGAAAATTCCACCACATTGATCATGACAACAGTTCAAAGGGTTAGAAACAAGTGATTACATAATGAGTAAATGATGATACGAATAAAATGAGTAAAGCTCAATTAATAAAATAAGAATGGGCTTCGTGGAGAGTTTTAGAAATTTCACAGGTTGAAATCATGAGTCAGAGAGCACTGGACGGCTTCCAGGTTTTCAATGGTGGTCTAGCTTCAAGTGACTCATGATTTCAACCTGTGAAATTAATAAAATAAGATTACTAATTTGGAAGATAGTTGAAATAAAACTCCATGATGTGATAAATGCAAGAAAGAGTTAAAAAAAAATAAGACCTTTAAGAAGCAATGAAGGAATCTTTGTCACCAAGTTAAGGAAAGATTATTAAACATCTACTTTTGAATACATAAGTCAGGTTTTTGAAACCTTTTGGAAACAGTTTCATCAAACTTCAAAGGACTAGAGTTTTGGCGGCTTACTAATCACCTTGAACGATTGCAGGGTATCTACCTGATGTCCTGTAACAAGGAGATATTTGGTAATTGCATTGTTTAGAGTCTTTCTTTCTTTCTCTTTTCTGAGGATTTTTGGAATATGTTCAAAAAAAAATCTAAAATATGCCCTCCTTTCTGTCCGGCCAATGTAGCTGTTCCGGCAGGTACACATAAATTTAGCGGTAACATGAAAGGGATGCTTGTCAACCTTTAATTGAGTTATTGAACATGTTGTTTTAATACAGAATTAATAGTTTGGTTGCCGGATAAGTTTTGCCTAGCGTAGTGTTCAGTCTCCTGCTGATTGTGTTTACTATATCATCACCTTTGAAGTCGAGATTTATAGATATTTGTTTTTTTATTAACCGTAGTTACTTCCATTTTGTTTTCTTTAGGTTTTTTATACTTTAATAGTTGAATTCATGAGTCAATTAAAACTAGACTACCATTAAAAACCTGAAAGCATTGGATGGCTGTTTCATCCTAATATGGGACTCCGAAGAAATGCACCTCCATGATATCGCCTTTCGAGATTCAATCCCAGGATCTATCGGTTTCACACGCGAGCACTTAACCACTAAACCACTGAACCGGTCAGCATCCAACGTTATTCATGTTTAACTTCAACTAAATTTGTCAATACATTTCTGTGGGTAACAGTTGTCCATTAGGCATTATTCAAAGTTCATTCATTCTTCTTCTAATTTGTCAGTGATACATGAAGATATTTTTTTAAGGTTTACTAATACATGATGAATTCAATTATTACCTTTCTACTTTATTATTATTATTATTATTCTCTTATTTAATTAATCCGTTTCCATATTGTTTAAATGTCAAGATTCATCAATAGAAGAAATGATACCTTTATTGATCAAATTGTAATATTTACCTATCCCTATTTCTCCTTATTTGGAATGTTATACAGGAGTTTTGAATGAAGTTACTAGTAAGTATATCAATGATAAATCTATCTTCATTTCCCATTCTACACACACATATATGTACACACACACACACACACACACACACAAGGAACCATCAACTACATGGATAGATTAACGCACACTTATGTACACACCATAAAATAGTTGAACCGTGTAAATTTATTTACTGCATGATTTATTATTACAAACAAACTAAAATATGGATGAACCAAAAGTTTAAGTTTCATGTTAAATCTTTGAATATCATAACTAGAGTAAGATATAAACAATGATGTTTTGCTTAATGGGATTCATTAATAATGTGTATCTGAAATATTCAGTTATATAATATTTCCTGGATTGGTTGAAGTTAGACATTAACATTGTTGTATGCTGATCGGTTCAGAGGTTAAGCGTTCACTCGAAGGACTTATAAATCCTAGGTTGGAATCTCGCGAGTTGGGATCATGGGTGCGCACTGCTGAGGAGTCCTACAATAGGACGAAACGGTCATCCAATGATTTAAACTTTTATTATTCTTATCAAAAACTAATACACCTGTTGTCGCACTATCAATTTGTACTTTTCACTTATTATGTAATCGTTTTCATTGTTATCATCGTTGACTCATAACCTACCTTGATTGGTTTAATAATTTCATATATGCATATAAATACATTACTGTATATTAGAGTAAAGCCTGATAAGGTTCTAATTGAAAACGCTATTGTTCGCTTATATCCATGTTATTCTAAATTTATTTTTAATATTCAGGAATGGAACTAATCAGTGCCTGTTGATGTGTTTTCATTTCTCAGTGGATTGTTTAAAGCTGATAATTATCAATCAATCATATGTGCGTTATTTAAAGTTGAAGAGTTACAATTGATTGATTACTAGTCAGTAATCAATGTAATTCTATCGACCAAGTTGCACTGTAGCCATTAGTCTGGGTAACTCAACACTGAGTGCACTAGGTTGAGATGAGATGGTGGTTGGAGGTAGTCGATAGAAAATCGTGGACTTAGGTTTCGTACTATTTGGCACATATCAGAAGGATGTACCTTTGATCTTCAGGGAACTGATGCTCTCAGATAGATTCGATCCTATGTTACCCAACTTCACAGTCAGAAACTTTACCATTGAGGTATCCCGGCTTCGATTGATCTCCTTCAGGAATAAGATGTATTTACAAAGTTGAAGATTACATCAGTTTCATGTTAGACATTACGAGTTATGAGGTGTCTAGAAGTAACACTACCTCGTTGAAACAGATAAAAGACAAGTGTTATTGGTCAATCTGTGAATGCAAAGTTATCGATTTTTTAACTTGGGTTCTTTGTTTTGTATGTAAAATAATCGTTTGGATTTTCCAATGTAAACTAACGTAATCATTTATTTAACAATAATATCTTCTGAAGTACTTATGGTTAGTACTTGGGGCTACGTGGATGCGCAGTGCTGAAGAATCCCATACCAGGACGAAACGGCCTTCCAGTACTTGCAGATTTTCCGTGGTGGTCTAGCTTCAATTGACTCATGATTTCAACCAGTGTACATTCATTAAGTCAATAATTAATTTCCCTACATCATTTGGAAATACTGATGTTTTACATTTATTCTAATAATCATTTATACCCTATTTGACTAGAATCTCAACATGTTCAAGATGGATTCTTTTTGTTTCATTTGAAGTTAGTTTATTATTATTATTATTATTATTATTATTATTATTATTATTATCATATGAAATTTCAATCGAAATACTTTAGCATGGTAGGCCCAATGAACACTAATGAAATATTTTGATTCAGATTCAGGTTTATGTAGTAAGAATAGAAGGTCTACGGTCTATGTTATTCCTTTTCTAGTATGCTTCTATGAGTGTCTATTCTTCTCTTGAATGAGTTAATTAAAGGTGCGGACACCATTGCTTCGGGTAACATATTCCAAGAATTGATGACTTGGAATGAAAACTTGTATGCCACGGGTATTTCTTTTTTGGTTCCTGGCTTTTCTACTCATCTGCTATGCCCTTTGAGATGTCCCGATCTAGTGGAAAGAAAAAGAAAGGATATATTAGATCCAAAACCACTTGTTTGGTATACCATACTGTGATAATTAGGAGTATTTGAATTATAGTATAAACTAAGAATACCATAAATAACACAATTGGATCAAGAAGTACTAGATAACCACAAACGAATGTACTGTATTTAGAATTCGAAATCAAGCATTCAACAAGTACAAAGGAATGATTAATTCATTCAAACACCACATATACGTTAAAATCAGTTCACCTCTTAATCTGCGATAGGACAGAATAAAGAGGTCTAGCTTTTAAAGCCACCCTTTTTATGGTAAACCCTGGAGTTCTGGAATTACACGGGTAGCCGCTCTCTGTACTTCTTTCAGGATATTCGAGTCACTTTCTAAACAGAGGTTTGCAGCCTCAATGCAGTTTTCAACCTTAGTTCTCACTAACGTTGTATATACTGTAGTGAACATCATGATAGTCTTAAACCCATATGGTTCTAAACATCTTAGCTGATCGTCATAAAAGGAAATTTCGTATCATTATTTTTAATCATACACTGGGTGCGTGGGGGGAACAATTGTAATTGATATCTTATCACAGGTTGAAATCATGAGTCAATTGAAGCTAAACCACCAAGGAAAACCTGGAAGCATTGGACGGCCGTTTCGTACTAGTATGGGACTCCTCAACAGTGCGCATCCACGATCCCGCCAGATTCGAACCCAGGACCTATCAGTCTCGCGCGCGAGCGCTTAACCAACTAGACCACTGAGCCGACTGGCACCCAACAGTGGTAATGTCTAACTTCAACCAATCCACGAAGTTGCGACACCGTACACCATTGTTTCCAGTGAGCTGATATCTCACAACATACCTGGTTGAACTCCACTGGTAACGGCTTCCAACTAGAACTCCAGGATTATTACTTGAAGTCAGTCACTAGTGAGCAGATGATTATTATCAGGAAGGGTTTTGTGGAGATTTTTAGAAATTTCACTGATTGAAGTCATAAGTCATGAAAGGTCCTGTGTTCGAATCTCGCGGGGTGCGGGATCGTGGATGCGCACTGCTGAGGAATCCCATACTAGGACGAAACGGCCGTCCAATGCTTCCAGGTTTTCCATGGTGGTTTAGCTTCAATTGACTCATGATTTCAACTTGTGAAATTTCCTAAAAATCTTCACAAAACCCTTCCTGATAATAATCATCTGCTCACTAGTGACTGACTTCAGGAGATACTCCTGGATTTCTAGTGAGAAGCCATTACCAGTGATATCTTATCAATTTATATTTCATTGAACATTGATCATTTTTCAGAAATACTTTGTTTTATCACATTATTGATTTATAAAATATATTATATCAGTTCAAAATATCAAATTTCAACCAATCAGAAAGTTTACCTGTCTATCAATCTATCAACAAACATATATACACATATTATAAAATAGTATGTTTATCTATCTATTTTCCTTTCTGATTACAACACATTATTATTATTAAAGATTAAAGTGTATATTTATTCACAAAAATGAATGATCTATTCAACATGATCGAATTGATGAACTCAATGATTCTTTTGTACGAAATTACATCATCATTATGATTGTATCTGTGTATTCTCTCCTTTTTCCCCCTACTAATTATGGTATGTTGTGTTATCTATCATCTAACAGTCAATAATGGAAGGTATCATTTGTTTCTATGTAACTCTATATTCCTCATCTACACATGATATGATTTTGTGTTTCTTATTGTTGAATCGAATATTCTTTTGTTAGTTTTATAATATAATTAGAATAACATGTGATATATTGTAAAAATAAACGGAAGTAAGCAAGGTAACAATACGCGCACGCTCACGCAAACGTGTGTGTGTATGTGTGTGTGTGTGTACATCATTGGGATATTGATATATACACTGATGTGTGTGTGTTTGTGTGCTTGTCATATATGTGTACTTGTGTACTTGTATACAACTGGGAAATAGTGTAGGATACAAATGTAATTCAATCATTTGAAAGCTACATATGCTTGGATATATAAAGTAAACATGAATTAGGAGAAACCATATAGGATTTATATCATCTAAAACATTTTCACTGAATAATCAAATATTGATTTTGATTAGATTAAATTTATTAATTAGACATTCATTAATAAGTTCCTTCAATAAAAACACAACAAACAAAATGGAGAATGGAGAAGATGAAGATGAAGATGATCTTTCTGAAGTATCATTTTATCAATCACAATTACATACAGTACAATTAAGAAATAAATTAGTCAATCAACAATCAGGTAGTCGTGCACCAACAATGACTATAGATGTTGTACGTGTTGGTAGACCATTAAAAGTAAGTTCAATGAATAATATATAATGTAATGAGTTTTATTTACTATATTAAACACTCCATGATTTCATGTAGAACAGTGAGATGATGTATATGTATATAAATTTATAAATAATAATATTTTCCTTGGTGGTCTAGCTTCAATGGACTGATGATCTTATAGTAGGCGTCGAGTCGCGATTAACTATGATCACCACTACAGAATGACTATGTGCCAGTTACTAGGTTAGATACCTCTGTAGGCCAATTATCAGTAGGCAGTTGAAGGTTGTAGTAAGATGTATATGTTGGCGATCTCATGGTATAGAAATAATACTGAGGTCGTGACAAAGTATACAAGTGGGACTACTGAGCATACGACAGTTCCTGCAAGGTCATAAACAACAGATGAGGGTGTTTTTGGATACACTAAAACAAACAAATACAGTAAAACAATCACTGATTATAATCATTGGTTATAATAATCATGATAATTGTTTCCATTATATCAAACTTGTTCTCTTCATGAAAGTAAGTCACAACAATGTCAACCATTGAAATTACTATAATATCCACAAAAACCCCGACTGATAGTAATCAGCATATGCTCACTAGTTACTGGCTTCAACAGCTATTTCCTGAAGTTCTAGTGAGAAGAAGTGACCAGTGGAGTTCAATCGAGTCTGTTGTGCAATAGTAACTTACTAAATACAATGTTAGAAGTGTCTCTCACTTTCGTGGCTTAGTTGAAGTTAGACATTAACACCGTTGGATTCCAACAGGCTCAGTGGTCTAGAGGTTATTCGTTCGCGTACGAGACTAACAGATCCTGTGTTTGAATCTCGAGAGGCGGTATTGTGGATGTGCACTGTTGAGGAGTCCCGAAATAGGACGAAACGGCTGTTCAGTGCTTCCAGATTTTCCATGGTTGTCTAGCTTCGACTGACTCATGATCTCAACTATTGAAATACTATTCTAGTTGAAAAACTAGTTATATTTTCACGAATTACAAGTCTCAATCATTAATGAAATGCATTTATCGGGTTAATGATTACTTGATGTTGTCATTTTGTTACTTATACAGTAAGAATTTGTTTTGGAAGTATCAATAAGCTGTCATTAACTTACCAGTCATCTATTGAATAATAAGTATTGTTTTATCCTTAATGTTAATTGGATTTTATCTCTTGATCAAGTTATTGATATAGCTACTAGATTAAGTGATATCGATATGGGATAAGTCCTATTCTAAATAATTCAGTAATAAAGTTTTTGAATATGATACTTAATGGAGATGTGTATTCAAAACTAACAAGTGCATCAGTTTCACTACATCATTATTCTGTAACTCTATGGATATTGTTGTGTCTTGAAGTCCGGATTTTTATCACGTAATTTATTCGTCAATCGAAATACAATTTATACAATCTTAGTACTGTGCTAAATCAACGACGTCCGAGCGGTATGATCGCCCACAGTCCTTAATAGTCTTTTGTTCGCCTAGCTCCGTCCAATTGAGTCCAGAACATCAATAACAGTTTCCATTATGCGAATCATTCATTTCAAACATACTTGGTTTTATATACAAGCCAAACAGACTTCATCATACCATAAAATAGGAAATAACATTTATACAAGATTAAACCAAAAAGTGGCTGTGAGCGTGATTGTGAGAGACTGTAATTAATAAACTGAGCATAACTTAAGAATGGTAAATGGTATAATAATAAATTATAACTCAAAATGAAGCCTAAAATAAGGGGAATATAGATATACATAACCTAATTACTGAATAGTTATACCATGAGAATATATAGATAATATTAGTTCATTAATAGGTCTCAGGAGTTACTCGTAATTTAATCTTGACTAGGATATAAGCACAAACATTAGTCTCCATGATCCTGAAGGAACAAATGTCGTATAAACCAATCGTCGCTCACTGGCTACCATGGAATTGTATCTCTTCAGGTCTAAGGAGTTACTTTTAATTTCATCTTCACTAGGATATAACAGATATATTTAGAGCTCTAAATGTAAAGTATTTCTTTCCAATTCAAATTATCAATTATCCCCATACAAATCAGTTTAGTATTATCATTTCAAACTATTGCATTTACTAATTGATTGAAATATTCTTACAATGAATAAATTTTATTGTAATAACTATATTCAAATAATTACATCATATGAAACTTCATATATATAACATGTGTAAGCTAATCATACGATTGCATAATACATGTATCACTGGTTGGTATTGAAGTAAACAAGAATTCAATTGGCGATAATTGAATATATTTACACACAAAATTACAGTGGAATGTATTTGGAGGTCGTTGACAGCAAACCCTGGACGCGGCTTTCGTGCTACTTTGCACTCGTCAGCAAGGTGTACCTGTAATCTTGAGGGAACTGGTGCTCCCTGGCGGACTTGATCCCGTGTCACTCAGCTTCACAGTCAGAGACGTTACCACTGAGCTATCCGGGCCGCGACTGACCTCCTGTAGGACTGAGATGTAATCAAAATTGATTGATCACTGGGTGGTGATCAATGTCATGTGTGTCAAGTCTCCTTTCGACTACCTCCAACCACCATCTGATCTCAGTATATAGTGCACGCAGTTTCGAGTCACCTAGACTGGTGGCCACATTGCAACATGGTCAATAACATTTGATCTACACTAAATAAGGACTTGACACACATGGCAATGATCACCACCCAGTGATCGATCAATTATGATTACAAAATTATAGTAAATACTTCATTTACAAAATGTCAATCAACTGTCTCAAACTTTACTATATCTTCATTTCTACAGCAATCATTCTTTATTCTAGTTCTCTTTTCTTTGATCTTCTTAACCTTCTACTGTCAGATATTCCACTTTCGATTGATGATACATACTACTTATATCTATCGACATCAGTTGTATACACCACAGTTTCAGTAGTCGGTAATTATTCAAATGCAATAATGTTTTCCATTTAATTACTTTCAATAAGAAACTGTTAAATATGAAAAAAAAATGGTTTTGAGACAGATTTTTATTATTAAATAATCAAATAATATGCTTTCATTTTCCATGGAGTTATGTTCTCTGAGTTGGATGGTTTAGTCGTGGAGCTTTCATCGTTCTTGATGGAGTTTTGTTCTCTGAGTTGGATGGTTTAGTCGTGGAGTTTTCATCGTTCTTCTGAACGACATCATCAGTACAGCTTTAATTTCCGTCAATTGAATTTCGGTTGTGTTGAATATATATGTTGAAATTAAATATAAATGAATTTCCTCAAAGTCAATCATTTCAGTGAACCAGTTAATTAAACGAAAAAATTCTATCAGAAGGGTTTTGTGGATATTATAGTAATTTCAATGGTTGAGACTTACTTTCATGAAGAGAACAAAATTGATATAATGGAAACAATTATCATGATTATTATAACCAATGATTATAATCAATGATTGTTTTACTGTATTTGTTTGTTTAAGTGTGTCCAAAAACACCCTCATCTGTTGTTTATGACCTTGCAGGAACTCTCATATGCTCAGTAGTCCCACTTGTATACTTTGGCAGGACGTCATTATTATTTCTATACCATGAGATCGCCAACATATACATCTTACTACAACCTTTAACTGTCGGCTCAGTGGTTAGGCGCTCATGCGCGAGATTGATAGGTCCTGGGTTCGGATCTCAAGAGGCAAGGTCGTAGATGCGCACTACTGAGGAGTCCCACAATACGACGAGACGGCCATCCAGTTCTTCCAGATTCGCCATGGTGATCTAGCTTGAATTGACTCATGATCCCAACTATTTAAAAACTTTTTTTAAAATTGTTAATATCTAATGAATTTGTATCTTCTTATGACAAATTTGTGTAAAATTTAATTTTATTTAGTAAATCTTTCCTTACGCCTATTACTCCTAATGGAGCATAGGCCGCCGGCCAGTATTTTCCAACTCACTCTGTCCCGAGCCTTCCTTTCTATTTCTACCCAATCTTTGTTCATTTTTCTCATATTTGTCTCCATTTTTGGTGCAATGTGTTCTTTGATCTTCCTCTTCTCCTTCGGCATTAAGGATTCCATGTGAGGGCTTGCCTTGTGGAACAGTTGGGTGCTTTCCTCAATGTGTGTCCTATCCACTTCTAGCGCTTCTTCTTGATTTCTTGCCCCGCTGTTACCCGATTTGTTCTCTCCCATAGTAGGTTTATGCTGATATTGTCTGGCCAACGGATCTGAATTTATTTGCGTAGACAATTGTTAATAAATACTTTTATGTTCTGGATGATGGCTTTCGTTGTTCACCAGGTTTCTGCCCCATACACTGGAACTGTCTTGACATTTACATTAAAAATTCTAACTATGATGTTGGTTGACAATTGTTTTGAGTTTCAGATGTTCTTTAGTTGTAAATATGCTGCTCTTGCTTTGCCGATCAGCGCTATCACATCTGCATCAGATCCATCGTGAAAATAGAATTCTTTTCGGTAAAGTTAACAACACACTTGATCATACTATTAGTGATGTAGTCAGTACTAGACATTAATGTAAAATATCAACAAAATTAGAAATATTTACACACATTCTAATATATGAACCATAGAAACTTATCTGTCATATTGTTCAACTAAAATTTCAATGATTTAAGTTATCTCATTGCTGATATTTTGTCTGAAATCTGATATCAGGATCTGGATCCAGGCATATTTAGCTGATCAGTCCTAATCATACTCTATCTATTCTATATAAAATCAATTAATTGATTTGCATGAAAGGGAAGTATAATATATATGTGTAATTTAGTAGTTTAATTATTTTCGTTAGCTCTACCATCCCATTTATTGATTTTATAAACGATATACTTCGATTGAATTATTGATTAATCGATTTTTTTTTAAATTTTTGACAATTTATTACATTCCAATTGATTGATTTTTTCGACAATATAAAATGACATAAAACTGTAAATTTTACTTAGGTGCAAATCAATGTTTAATGCATATTTTCATCTAATGGTCTTGGTTTGTTTAATTGAATCGGATCATTTCAATCTTCTTCTATTGAACAAGTAGCAAATAGCAGTTTATTCCATAATCGTACTAGTAACAGTAGCTACATTTTATTTTGAGACACTACTATTCACTATTGAACATGCTCCCCCCCTGATAATATGATAGGTGTATAATCAATGTAAATTTGGAAACTTATTATGAACATTGATAGATACAGATCATGTTAGAAATTTGCATACAGTTATGAATCATTACAAGATGTGTTTTTTTGATCTAAGCTATTTGTGTCTTCATTAAACTTCTCCCGTAGCTCTTCTTGGGTTATTGTCGTTCCTAAGCCCATACAAAGAAGAAGTGTTGAGCATGCAGTCAGCAATCGCATCGCCTAGAAAAAAACCTTGTTAAATAAACACTAATTAGAAAAACACAGTTAAAAACCATTTAAAATCTGTCCTCCAAGTTGAAGAAAGAATTATGATACATCGTGGTGAGAGCAGAGTTTTTCGGAAATCGTCAAACCGATTATCTTTCTAATAACCAGAGCGACAATTAATATAGGTACATGGAATGTTTGAACAGTATGGGAGACCGGGAGGACCACTCAAATAGCCACAGAAATGAGGCGATACAACTTGGCGGTGCTCGGAATCAATCAAATCTATTGGACTTAATGCGGACAGTAAAGATTAGATCTGGTAGAGATGCTACCGTACTCTAGTCATGAAGAACAAAATGCTCCATACACTCAAAGAGTTGTTCTGATGCTGTGCAAAGCAGCACGAAATGTTCTTATAGCGTGAGAATCTGATGGACCCAGGATCACGAAAAAATCACTTAAAACAATGAAGGAGGGAATAACAATAAATGTTACACAATGCTATTCACCCACCAGTTTTATGAGAGTCCACAATCGATCATAGTGAAGTGCCAGAAAAATGACCTGACTGTTTTGATCAGAGACCTAAACGTCAAAGATGGAATGAACAACACCGGGTATGGAGATATCATGGGACGACATGGAGTGACTAGAAGAAAGGGACGTGAATTGGTACAGATTTGCAAATCTGTACGCATTCAACAAAATGATTATAGGCAGCAAAATATTCCCACAAAAACACATAAACTGGATTACACTACACAGAACCAGGTCCATCATATTTGCATCACTATCGACTTAGAATACGCAGATGACATAGTCTTGTTTGGTGAAGACGCTGACAAAATGCAGTCTTTTGGTAGCACTAAGCAACAATGCCAGAATGTTTGAAATGCGCTTCTCTCCCTCTAAATGCAAGTTGTTGCTTCAGAACTGGTCTGCGTCAACACCTGAACTAAGGATAGGGAGTGAAGTAGTCGAACGCGTTGACAACTTCACTTATCTTGGAAGTCTGATCAGCCCTAATGGGTCGGTATCGGACGAAATCTCAGCACGGATTCGAAAAGCTCGTTTGGCTTTTGCAAACTTACGTCACCTTTGGCGAAGGCGAGATATCGGTCTATCAATAAAAGGACGAGTATACTGCGCGGCACTCCGTTCTGTTTTAATTTACGGCAGCGAAACATGGTCATTAAGAGTAGAAGATACTCGTAAGTTACTACGATTTGATCACAGATACCTCAGAAATATTGCTGGCGTCTGCTGGGATCACCGGGTAAGTAATAGTGAGGTTAGACGCAGGGTATTAGGAAATGATGGTAAATCAGTTGATGAGGTTATGAATCTTCATCGACTGAGATGGTTGGGCCACGTATTACGTATGCCCGAACACCAATTACCACGTCGTGCAATGCTAACCGGTGTTGGAGATGGTTGGAAGAAAGTTAAGGGCGGCCAATTCAAAACGTGGTATCAGTGTTTGAAGTAACTAACTTCTAGTCTGAGCCATGTTGGTAGATGCAGACTACTTGGTTGGGGTCCGCGTGACTATCGTAACCAATGGTTGGAGACTCTTGGTGACATGGCTCAGAATCGATCACAATGGCGTCGGTGTATACACTCCCTGTCTTCCCTTAAACTAAGAGATTAAAATCGCTTCATATCTTTCTTTCTACGAACCAATTTTTTCTTCTTGTACTATATCTCTATATGCAATCTTTCTCTTACATATTACTACCTTTGACCTAACCACTGCTATGAATTCGGTGTTCATCTTGTTGTGCTGATGCTGTATGGCAACCTGGACAGATGCACATATGTGCCTGGTCCTACGTTGTAGCTGACTGACTGACTGACTGACTCCATCACTAAAAAATTCAGAAGGTCAATAGAGGAGGTGACAACCAGGAGAGGAACTGACCTCGAAAAGGTGTTAAGACCTTAACAAAAATTAAGAATTTAGGCACACTGTTCTCTTGATGATGAGACTATGATTTATAGACGATCTTTGAACGACACTAAAGAGACCTTCAGAATGTCCAACTACATACTACGGCTAAATGAGGGTTATAAACTTGTGTGAGGAATTAGGGTTAATATTTCCAGTTAATAGTTAGGGTTAGGAATCAGATATAGGGTTTTCATTACAAACTGACATCAGCTATATCGCCAAAACTTTGTTTAGCTAAATGAATGAATTGATTTCGCGCCAAAATCAAGGATCTGTTGCGCTAAATTTGATTGGTTCGTCCCTAAATTATAGTCTCGTCCATTTCAACAAGTTTCCATTTCGTATTTCTTGACCGATCTTGATAAAAACATATTGAATGATCGTCAGTTAGAAGTTAGCAGTCCAGTCAATCGACATCTAAATCATGTACATTCTTTTCGTTGCATATTGCCAGCAGTTACGAGATCTCTGATTGGGACTTTTGTAACTTGTACAGCGAAATGTTATGTGACTAATAGCTATAATGATGTATTAAAACAAATAAATTAGATAACTTGTTGAAATATCTAGATGATAGGAACATGAAGCCTAGATATTCAAATAGGCCGCCATAACATAAACTAACTCTGAGCTTCATGTTATTTTAGTAATAAGTTATGAAAACTACAATTACGTTTATAAGTTATCTGTAACTCAGATACATTAATAATTCAATATATTAAATTCGACTATGTGATGAACTGTATTTACTGTCTACTTTTATTGTCAGTACTCACTTGTAATGTTTTATTTCAAAGAAGATGGATAGTTGCTAGCAGTGGAATCGAAGACGCGTGTTACGTTCTATTTGCGACTAGTCAGCTGGATGTACCTGCATCTCATAATTGATGTGTCACTCTGATAATTGAACCCAGTAACATTCGGTATAAACGCCAAAGGGTTATCTATTTAGCTACTGAGTCCTGATAGCCATTCTCTTGTGTAATTGGGTGAAGTTATATTCACTTGGTGATGTTCACTTGTATCCTCTTATTGGTGTTTAAGACTGTAAATGATCAGTCTTTTATTAGTATATATGCATCCTATGCAGACTGTCTCGAAATTGCCTTAAGTCACAAGCATTATAAGCAAAGATGGATGTTTATGAATTAAGGTAATATCGAGGCAATACTCACAGGATGCACATATGCCAATAAGAAATTGATCAATTACAGTCCTAATTATCAATAGGAAGATTCTAGTAAACAATATCAAGTGACTCAAGTGGCTCAGTGGTCCAGTTGGTTAAACGTTCGCGCGCGAGACCGAAGGCCTTGGGTTCGAATCCCGTGAGTGGGATCGTGGATGAGCACTACTGAGGAGTCCCACAATAGGACGAAACGGCCGTCCAGTGCTTCCAAAGGTGATGGTCTAACATCAATCGGTTCATGATCTCAATCAAAAACTTAATAATTTCCACAACTCCTATACTAGTAATATCAAGTGAATTTAACATTTATAATAACTGAAATTATTGGCTAAGATATTCCAGATGATATCGATTGAAATGTCGGCTTAATCTTATGTTTGTTTTTTTTACACAAAAAAGATAAATTCTTTACAATATATCTTTGTGTTTATATATTTGAATACATAGTCCAAGAGGAAATAGGACCAATGAAGAGACAGTAGGTTTAAAATACAACCAACCATCTTGATGTTCAAATAGAATTTATCAGTAAAGTAGTGGCTGACATGGTATCACTTGATAGATAGATAATTATATATGGATTGTCAGATGTTGATTGAGATCGTGAATCGATTGATGTTAGACTACCATTGAAAATCTGGAAACACTGAACAACCGTTTCGTTCTATCATCGGATTCCTCAGCAGTGTGCATTCACGACCTCGCTCGCGGGATTCGAACCCAGAGCCTTCGGTCTCGTGTACGAACATATAACCTCTAGACTACTGAATCGGTTGTCATCTAACAGTGTTAATGTTTAACCTCAACCAGTCGACGAATATTACATTTGATTAAATTACCATATCCGATGAATATGCCAAGATAATTATTGATATGAATCATAGTAAATAAGATTGAACATTGAACATAGAATTCAATGAAACGATCTGAAATGATATTGAAAATGAAGAATGAATCCAAATGAATTATTATAATCATATTAACTTAAACCTTCAACCATTGATCATGATCATTTTACTGATCTCAATTGGATAGTTTGTACTTACCAGTATCACTTATTTTAAAAGTCAATGTTTGCATGCATTTATCCTACGTCATGGTTGGATAACCTTTAACCTACTTCTCATTTATTCTTGTTCTAGACAATACTACACATTGAAGTAATCAGGGATTAACCGTATATTAATAAGAAATGAACAGTATCTGTTACTCATTTATTTTAACCAGAGATTGATTACTGGTGTTTATTTTATGGTGAACCATTTAACATAAATCATAATTGGATTATCAGGAACTAGAATGGGATTCTTTACTAATTATATGTTGAGTTCATGAGTTAATTGACAGTAGACTACCGTGGAAAACCTGGAAGTACTGGAAGGTCGTTTCGTCCTATTGTGGAACTTCTCAGTAGTATGTATCCACGAACTCGTCCAATGGGATTTGAACCCAGGATCTATCAGCGAGTTTAAATTTTTAAAAAATATTATTCACTATGAGCTAATTGATATTAATTAGGTCAATATTTTCATTCATGTTTTTAATTATTTGATAAGTGGCAAGAAAAGATTCCATAGTGTTATGCCTCGATAAGCATAATAAATGGTAACTGTTGGGATCTATTTATGGACCAATATTGAACGTATATTTTCGTCGTATAATTGTTATGTAACTAAACTGTTTCATATTCATGCCCCTCTTATTATGAACTTTATTTTGACCTATGAACTATTATTGTACGATTTACCATTCATGAATTATGCCCTGTCTATCAATTACTATCTCCCTTATTCACAGCCACATTTGGCTAATTCTTGTACAAATGTTGTTTCCTATTTTATGGCACGTTGTGGTCTGTCTGGTTGATATATAAACTCAGTATTCTTGAAATATATGATTCATATAGAGAAGGCTGAGATTGATGTTCTGTACTTAACAGGCAGAACTAGGCAGGAACAATAAGTATTCTAGACTGCTCGTACGGGTTTTACACAATATTGGTCCAATCGATAATTCCCTGTTCTCTAATTGGCGGTATCATTACGTTATACATTAACAGGGCATACAGGCCACAAGTTATAATACATAGTTGATTGTTCTATAAGTGTCAGATATTTCATACATTTAGTTCTATTTATTATTTTGAATAGAGAAAGGATAAAGAATTGAGAAAAGTAACATAAATTCATTGTATTTCGTAAGGTTCTCGTCAGCTGTTTACAACTTGTAATATTTAAACTAATCCTGTAACTAGGTTGCTTATGTTCTTTACTTCAAGCAATGATTGATAGATACCTTTTTCATGTTACCACCAACTGTATATACAAATTTACATGTACCTGTGAAAGCAGTTACAATGGTAGAACAGTCAGAATGGTCTATGTTTGATTCCAAGAATATGTTGTAAAAAATCTCAGGTCAAACGGGATTTAAGGCTTTTGACAATGCTGTTGCAATAAATCTCTTTGATACAGGACATCAAGTTAATAGACTGAAATTCTTCAACATCATTTATCGAATTCTCTTCAACCACTTCATTATATAATCAGTTTATTATTATTATATCTCTATGATCTCTTGTTACTATGTCTGATGGTCCAGAATCTTTTCTCACTACCCT